>MKEJ01012947.1:0-10769 GCA_001753735.1 Embelia ribes
GGGTTCCGGGTGCTAGGGATTCGGGGGCGCGACATTGGGTCTGTTGGGTAGGAAGTCTCTAATTAGATGTGTCTAGAAAGTGGGGGTTGGCATCTAGGAAATTGATTGCCTTAGGTGCCTTATTTGCGTCAATCCATGTCACATTGCTTTTTCTTATGCATGTTTTACATTTTAAAACCCAATAGCTTATAGTAGCAGATGTTTGACTATTAGCTCTATGTTAAATAGATAGGGGACACCCTGTCAATCCAACACAGATGTCTATCAGTGGGCAAAGTTAATAATAAGCTATTTGGGATTTGTACTTATAATTTTATTAATTGACATAATGCGGTCATGTGATTGATTATCTAGTGATTTTTGTTGATTCAATAGATGACCCTTAGAGGACATGGTAGCAAAGGACAAGGACGTGGAGATTACGACAGATAGGGTGGATGTGGTGGTCATGGTGGAAAGCAAGCTAATCCTCCCTAAAGAGGAGGTTGCGTCAGTGGGCGTCCTAGAGAACATTTCAGCAATCCTTGCACCTGTAGTAGGAGCAACTGAGGTTTCCCTAATAACCATTCCAATTGACCTACAATAGATAGCCACCATAAGCTTACTGCTAGTCAAGGTAGCGTTTGAGACAATGGGATCAGCAGCCCGGCAACCAGACTATCGGGGTACAGGTCATGTGAGCGCAGAAGAAGATAAGCAGAGCTAATGTACCTATATTTCATAAGGGTACAGATGCGGAGGGAGCGGACACTTAGGTGTCCAACTTGGAGCACCATTTCCATATGGTAAGGGTAACCAATAGGTCAGTAATGGCAAATATAGCACTGCGGTTCCTATAAGATGAGGTAGTCGAGTGGTAGAAGGGGTATGACAAACTATATGAGATTGGAGAGATAACATGGGATGGGTTCAATGATGCTTTCTTGACTCGGTATTGCTCGCAGTCGTACTAGGATGGCAAGGTACGGGAATTCCTAAGTCTCACATAGAATTCTCGAACAGTGATGAGGCATTCGACTGATTTCATGGCTTTGGTGAAATACGCTGAAGCATATGTAACGACTAAGATGGACCGAATGAAGAGGTTTGTATAGGGGTTGAGGCCGTACATTCGATAGGTTGTGACCACCATGGGACTGACCACTTATAATCAGGTCGTACAGAAGGTTGACGAGCAGGAGGCTATTGATCTGCAAAAGATAAAGGAGCTGGAGAATTGGAGGTCGGGAAATGAGAGGCAGAGTCAGGGCTAACAAAATAGGGGACCCCGTGGTAGTCTAGGGAACCGCAAGAGAAGTAAGGATGATAGGGGCACAGTCTTTCAGGGGAAAGCAGTGCCGAGTTTTGTAGCTGGTAGGGCCGAACGTGCAAGGTTGGATCGAGAGGACAATGCTTAAGATTCAAGGAGGGAGACACGCAATACTATTATCCCACGATTCAGTGTAACCACTATAGGGTGATGGAGCATATGCAGAGTGTTTAATTGGAAAAGGGATGAACAAACTCAAGTAACTCAGATGAAATCAACTCAGCCTGACCGGGTGACACCATCAACGATTCTATCCAGGCCTGCTCAGTTGGGAATATGATCGATTGGGGAGGATAACAGGGGAGTGGGGACCGAGTAGTTACTTCCACATCAGCGTCAACAGCACTGATGAACTGTGTGCTCTTCAAGAGGTGCCTGTCACTTCGGCAGAAGCTTCCATTATCCGAGGTATACTATTATTTTATTCATCTTATGCACATATTCTGTTTAATACAAGGGTGTCCCAATCCTTTGTAGCTACATGATTGGTTCGATTGTTGGGGTTAAAACTAGACTTTTTAAATTCCAGTATATCAGTTGATACTCCATTACGTATGGGTATAGTTCCAAGGTTCCTATCCTATGGATATTCCAATTTTATTTCTGAATATGAATTCGAGTGTGATCTGATCATTCTGAACATGTCCGGATTCGATGTTATTCTGGGTATGGATTGGTTGACAGCTAATTGTGTTATGATCGAGTATAACCGTCATCTGGTTATACTATTTTTGGAGGAAAGGGTGGTCGTTTGGTATGTTGGTAACCGAGACATTCTTTGTGTATTTGCAGGATCAGTGAAGGACACCCATAGCTCCATTCTAGCAACTCTTTCCATCGCTAAGACTGAAGAGGTACATCCTAAGTTACCCCCAGTTGTTCGCAACTATCCTAATGCATTTCCGGAGCATCTTAGTAGATTGCCACCATGTTGTGAGGTGGAATTTACTATAAACCTCGTTTTTGGTACGAGTCCTATTATGTGACACCGTACCTTTTAGCTCATACAGAGATAGAAAAGATGAGGGCATAGATTGATGATTTGCAGGATAAGGATTTCATCTGAGTTAGTACATCGCAGTTGAGTGCACCAGTATTATTCGTACAGAAGAGGGATGGAACAATGAGAATATGTATTGATTATAGGAAGTTGAATGGAGTTACGATTAAGAATAAATACCCATTGTCAATGAAACATGACCTATTCGATCAGTTGAAGGAGTCGAAATATTTTTCGAGGATTGATTTTTTCTCGAGATACCATCAGGTGAGAATCCGAGAAGAAGATATATAGAAGACGACTTTTGGCACTCGATATAGGCTTTACGAGTTTCTGGTTATACCCTTTGGGTTAACGAATACGCCTACGTTCTTTATGGATTTGATGAATAGAGTATTTTAGGTGTACTTAGACAAGTTCATATTTGGCATCCTAGTGTACTCAAAGACTGAGGAGGAACACCGAAAGCACTTGAGGGTCGCATTGTCAATATTATGGCAGCATCAGTGGTATGCAAAGTTGAAGTGTGAGTTCCAGCTTCAAGAAGTAAAGTTCATAGGGCATGTTGTGACAGTCGAAGTAGTAGTTGTAGATCAGTCAAAGATTGAGGCGGTATCGATTGGGAATAACCCAAGAATATCTTTAAGATTTGCAGTTTCTTAGTGCTAGCAAGTTATTACAGGAGGTTCATGAATAATTTCTCTATGATAATATCCCCTATGACCCGCCTTACACCCGTACTGATCATTCTGGAAAGGGCAGTAGGATATATGGTGTATTATGATGCATCGAATGAAGGTATGAAATGTGTACTAGTGCAAACAAAGAGGGTAGTCGCGAATGCTTTATGATAATTGAAGGTACATAAATAGAATTATCCAACTCACGATTTAGAGCTGGGGGTCATTATGGTTGCATTGAAGATTTAAAGGTATTATCTATATGGTGGAGGCTTTCGAGGTCTTTTCCGATCATAAGATCCTTAAGTACATATTCATGTAGTAGAATCTGAATATGAGGCAAATATGGTGGATGGAGTATCTGGAACAATATAACTTTGATCTCCAATAACATCCTAGAAAGGCGAACGTGGTGGCAGATGTATTAAGTCGCAAAGCTAGATGTATATTGGCATGCCTTATATATGATGAGTGGGATGCCATGAAGACGTTTAGTGAGTTTAGATTAGAGTTCATTGATGGTGAGTTTATTGATGTGGGGAACGAGTCGCATTGAATGCTATGCTCGTACAGTCCGAGTTGGTAGACAAAGTTATTGAATTTCAATGGGGTAATATGCAGTCAAAGAAGTTTATGGCTAGAGCACAGGGTAAGAATCCTGAGTCTGGATAGCTGGGGACCGCGGGGAGTTGAGATACCGAGGTCGATTGTATGTGCCAAAATTAATGAGAAAAGAGGTATTAAGAAAATTGCACCAACCGCGATTAGTGGTGCATTTAGTTGGGAACAAGGTGTATCCTGATTTGATTCACACGTATTGGTGGTTGAGTTTGAAGAGGGACATCGCTTAATTCATGCCATGGTATTGACGTGTCAGTGGGTCAGGGGGAACAGAAAGAATATGGGTGGCAATATGCAACCACTTGAGGTACTAAAGTCTAAGTAGGAATATATCATAATAGAAGTTGTGAGTGGATTACCGAGGTCGAGGTAAAGGAAGGACACCATTTGGGTGATTGTTAATAGGTTAACGAAGTCAGCTCATTTTTTACCTATTAAGAAGGAAGATGGAGCAGAGGTGTTGGTGCGATTGTATATAAAGGAGATCCTTCGGTTACATGGTCCACCTTATACTATTGTATTTATATTACAGTTCTGGAATGGTATGCGAATGCAATAGACATGAAGTTGATGAAAAGTAATACCTATCACCCTCAAACGGATGGGCAATTCGAGATGACCATTCAAATATTAGAGAACATGTTACTTGTATGTGTGCTTGATTTTGGGGGAAGCTAGGAGGATCACTTGTACCTAGTCAAGTTTGCGTATAACAACTACTATTTGAGTATTAGGATGGTACCATTCGAGGCATTATATGGCGGCCATGTAGATCCCATATATGTTGGATGGAATTTGGGCAATCGTTATTGTTAGGGCCGCATGTTGTTCAGCAGATATCAGAAATGGTGAATGTGATCCGATAGAGATTGATGACGGCTTAGAGTTTCTAGAAGAGTTACGCCGATAAGAGAAAGCGCCCATTATCTTTCGAAGAGAATATGTCGATGTTGTGAAAGTATAAGTCAAATCCGTCTCACGTGATTGACTATTCTATTTTTACCGTGGATGAAAATGTGACGTACGAGGTATAACCAATAAGTATCATGGATCGCCGAAAAAAGGTGTTATGAGGAAAGGTGACTCCTCTAGTTCGTATGCATTGGAAGCATCACGAGGTTGGGTAGCAAACTTGGGAACGGAAATAGGAAATGCAGAACAAATTCTCGGTACTGTTTATGAGTATGACTTAAATTTTGAGGCCAAAATTTTTTTTTTCGGGAAAAGAATTGCATAAAAAGGGTATTAATTTTGATGAACAATAAACTAGTGGGACTAAATTCTAATAAAACTGAAAGTAGACGGTAAAATTAATTACTTTTTCCTTTATTTCTTTCTAGCTCAATTATTTTTTCGCTAAAAGAGAGAACAAATAGAGAAGGAAAGAGAAGAGATAAAGAAATTTCAACTCAAAATTTCCACTATCTGTGAGAAGGAGAATTCTAAGAGACAAGTTAACCACTGATTTGGAATCCTTATCCCTCCCTCATCTTTTTGAGGTAAGTTTCAGTCCTAAACTCTTCGGGGTGTTCATCAACACTTTAACCAAAAATCACTAAAACTCGTAAAATTATTTAATTGGTAATTAGATAATCGTTAATAATGAGTTATTGAGGTTAATTTTTGTGTAAAAGTTGTTTAAGCACAAGGTGTTTATATGGTGGTGCTAGGACTCGTGTCCAAGGATTCTTGGGAGAAAATCAATAATTCTAATGAGGTGCGTAGTAGATATTGAACCCTAATCCATTGAAATAATTGTATGAAAGTTGTATTTTCTGGTGTAAATTATATAAAAGAAGTTGGGTTGTTTTATAGTTGTACGGACAAAATTGCACCCTTTTACGAAAAAGACTATAACTCTCTATTGAAAACTCTAAATTGAGCTTTATTTGAACTATTGGAAAGATAATTGAACGAACTTTCCAATCATACTAATTTGATTGGAAAAAGGCTTTCACAATTTTCCAATAGTTTACTAGGGTTTAGGTTTTTGGCATTAGAGACAAGTTCTATTGTTGTGATATTGTGAGATGTGTTGCAAGCCTTGCAGACCTTGAATAGACATGTTATGCATGTTGATAAATGTTAGAGTGATGATAAGAATGAACTTAAAAGGTAACTTAAACATTGATATAATAGGTTAGTTTACGATGAGTACGGTATGTGGTAGGCCTTGGAAGTTATAGGTCTAAAGTTTATTAGGACGTGGTATGTAGGAGGCCTTGGAAGCTAGATATCTAAGGTTGGTTGTGGCAAGTCGGGTAGGCCTTCAAGGTTAGTACACCCTTAGGCACGACTTGGGATGGTAGACCATGAGAGAAACAAAGATGGGAAGGACATGTATTCTGAGTGGGAAGACAAGTATCTCGTTAGGTTGTATGATTTATGAATTTGACGATTCATGTATTACATGTACAGTTTTATACATGTTGAGATGTGACTTGGATGGGATAGTATAGATTTATGCATTTGATTTCATATGCAGTTTTATTCCTATTGTCGTTATTACTAATGTCGTTATTTCAATAGATTGGATATCTTTTTAACTTGTGCCTTCTTGATTGGTTTTTCTATTGCTATTTTGCATGAAAACGCCAAGCAGAATTAGGAGCTGGGAGTCAGGAAAATTGAGTTAGGACATGTCGACGCTCACTCGGGGGATGTTTCGTCGTTTCTTTTCAGTTTCTCATTTTGTTATCTCGTTTGGATTAGATGTAAGCCATTGGCCAATATATTAGTTCTTTCCTTTAAATAAGTCATAAGACCAGAAAATATGATAATAAGGCTGGTTAGAGTTACTTTTTGATGTATTTTGGAGTAGTTTCATTCAATAAAAAATGATGGTCGGTATTTTATGTTGATGTTACGATGTGGTTCGATGATAGTAACGTACTCGGAGTTGTCTAGAGAACCGAAAGAGTTACATTAGCCGATGAGGGTACTTTTTGGAGTGCGTTCTTAGAGATCGATCCAAATGGAAAATTTGAGCTTTTATTTAGGCCGTCGAGAGTAGACAAGGTTGATTGAAATTCTCAACAAAAGATGCTTTGCTTGTTGGGTTGTGAAAGTAATCGTTCGGTCATTCCTTAGCAGCTCGTTTTGTTTATTAAGAGTGTGCCCTAATTTCTATTTATTAAGGAGCTTATGACAAAAATAATGTAATTTTACAAAATATTATCAAAACAAGATTGGTTTGGAAATTATTACCATATTAAGATTATTTCAAAAATAGCAATTTCTTTAAAAAAAAAAAAGTCAATTTTATTCTGTGATATTTCTAAACAATAAAAAGTGACAGTAACTGTAACCTTTTCAGAAAACTTAAAAAGAAAGCTGCACTTCAATGACAATTATTGGTACTTATTATGAAAACAAACTTGATTCCGTTAATAGTTTGTACAATACAACTTCATTAATAGTATCAAAACTAGTCGTACAACACGCATTTTGACTTTTTGAAATGGAAAAACAACCTAGCTAGAAAACAACCTAGCAATAACACTCCTTTTTTTTCATGAGAATGGAATGTTCAAATTCCAAATTAAATTGACAGCTAATCAAAATTATATGTGATCAAAACTAGGCCAACATGTGCATTCAATTCCAACTTTTTCAAGGTCAGACTTGCCTGCTCTTCAAAGCTCTAAACTTCCTACAAACTTCTTAAAGAAGACTTAGTCTAAGTCGATTATATATTTTGATATGGAAGAAAATTATTTATTATGCATTGGATAAGTTATTTTTTTATCTAATAACTAATAAAATATAAATAAAGTTTCAATTGAAAAGCAAAACGATAAGGACAATTTCTTCTAATAAATAATAAAATAATTAATAAAGTTTCAATTGATGGTATTCCTGTAGCCTAAGTAGGGGAATGGTTTTGGAGAGAGCCAGGGAGTGAGAGAGGAGACTCAACGAAGGAAATTATATAAAAAATAATATCTCTTGAATTACTTCCGATACACATATATATTTATGTGTTCATGTGAAAGGAAATTATTTATTATACATTTGGCATGTTATTCCGCAACAGTCCTTTTTTGTCTAATAAAAAATATAAGTACAGTTTCGATTACAACACAAAATTTATAGAATGAATGGAAGTTCTAACTGCATCGCGGAATGAAAGGAACCAAAGGGACAATATATAGAATGAGAGAGAAAAAGGTTAAAAACGGGTAGTAACTTTTGGTACAAAAATTCCTATAGAAACTATTTTACATAAATTTTCCAGAAATATGTGCAGAAATATTGTTAAATAGATATAAACAAAAACTCTAGTTGTCTTCAATAGAATAACACATATAAAATCTTTGAAATTCATAAGTTCAAGCGTTCAAATAATTTTTTGACTCTTTAAAGAATAGCTTGTACATATAGAAAGCGATGTAACATATGTTTATGAACAAAATTGAAAATTCTTCAATATTTCATTATTAGTTATGAGTCAATAAATTTTATCTTAGCACCATAGTCATTGTAAATATTGAAATAGAAATTCAGAAAATTAATTAAGTAGCAAATTGGTAATCGGCCAAGATAATTTTCCCAAATTGAAGTACTTAAATGGAGGTTCTCTAATTTTTTATGATTGACATTAGATTTGTTCCGTAGCAGCTTTTAGCAAAAGAAATAGTTTTTTAATTCTGTTATTTTAGGTCAAAAAAAAAAAAAAAAACTCAATTTTAGAGTTGTCAAAACCAAATACAGGGTAACTTTTAAAAAAATAATAAAATTATACATACTACAAAAACAAAGAGTTGGCGAGCATATTTTTTGTTTAAAAAAAAAGGAGAAAAGGTAGAATATAAAATTACCTTGTTAGCCACACTTAAGACTAAATCATTATAAGAGCCATCAAACTCCACAAAATCGTAATAAATCTCATGCTTCAACAGCTTAATCGCCTCCTCGAAAACACGAACACAAAAGCCGCTATACGTATTTTCAGCTCGGTTTACGTTCACAAATTTTTCGGAGAAGGGATAGGTGGGAACTCCTATCCTAAGGGGATTTTTCGCCGTGATATTTACATAATAATTAGTTTCAGCAGCATAGCCATAAGTGAGAGTGGAAAGGAAAAGGGCAAGTGCTGTAAAGCCGAGACCAGGCATTTTGGCTAATGAATTTTTTATGAATATAAAATTTATTGATTAAAATATTGAACACAGTGTTTATATATATATATATAGGGAGAGAGAGATGTAGAATTTTAGAGGTTGACTTCACGTAAGAAAATTCAATTGAGTCAATTAATTCAATCAATCACAAGTTTAGTAACTGTTAATTTAGAGAGAGAAAAAAGGGAATAAAAATATGATATTAATTTGTGCATAATCAATTACATTGGTAAGTCAAGGCGCTTATATGAAATAACTAAAATACAAATAACACAACCAGTATAATCTTAACACTTTCCGTCAAGTTAGAGCATGAAAATCCGTAATACCCAACTTTCAAGTAAAAGATAGATGAAGATCGCAACCAAGAGCTTCTAAAAATATCGGTAAGCTGAGACTGTCAAAGTATAACAAGGAAAAATAACACCACGAAGAAGCTTTTTGCGAAGAAGATGACAATCGATCTTAATATGCTTAGCCCGCTCATGAAATACTAGATTATTACCGATGTGTATTGCAGATTGGTCACAAAAGAGACGGACCGGATGAGCTATCGGAATATGAAGGTCACAAAGTAAAGCAACAAGCCAAACAATCTCACAAGTCGTAGTAGCCATAGCATGATACTCGGCCTCGGCTAAGGAACGAAATATCACTTCTTGTTTTTTCGACCGCCAAGAAATAGGACTGGAGCCCAAAGTAATGAAAAAAACAGAGGTAAAACACCGTGTCATGGGACAACTCGCCCAATTTGAATCAGTATAAGATGTAAGCTGAAGATCACTGTCAGAAGAAAAAACTAAGCCATGAACCGGGGTACCTTTGATATACTAAAGAACCTGATAAGCAGCCTGCAAATGTACATCATGCAGATTCGGCATAAACTGGTTGGGATGGTTGACACAAAAAGTAAGATTGGGGTGCATAATTGTCAAATATAACAATCTCTCAACTAAACGACAATTAGAACTCGGATTAGACAAAGCAACTCCTTCATTGGGATGTAGTCCAAAATTTCGCTCCATCGAAACATTGACCAAGCGAGCACCTAACTACCCTGCATCCGACAAAATGTCCAAAGCGTACTTATGTCGAGAAAAAAAAATACCTATGGGAGAACGTGCAATCTCTAAGCCTAAAAAATATTTAAGCAGTCTCAATTCCTTAATACTAAACCGCAAAGCCAAAAAAAGCTTAAGAGAATGAATGCATGCAGAATCATTCCCTGTAACCAATATATCATCAATATATACAAATACAGCAATGAAATACGAACTAAAAGTACGAGTAAAGAGAGAATTATCATATAGAAACTGGCGGTATCCAGCAGAAAACTGTACGAAAGAAAGCTTGGAGTACCATTGGCTTAGGCATGCTTAAGCCCATATTAAGACTTATGCAAGCAACACACGCGAGACTCCCCCTGTCCACCAAGACCCAGAGGTAAAGCCATATAAACCTCCTCATATAAATCACCATGCAAAAAAGTATTGCCAATGTCAAGCTGATGCAACTCCCAACGACGTGGTGCAGAAACAGATAATAAAACACGAATAGTAACCGGTTTAACAAACGGCGCAAAAATGTCATGAAAATCAAGTCCTTCCACTTGTATAGAACCCTTTGCTACTAATATGGCCTTATGATGTTCGATTGAGACATCAGCTCGTAATTTGGTCTTGTAGATCCACTTACAACCAATTGCCTTTTTGTAAAAAGGAAGAGGCACGATAGATCAAGTACGGTTAGCGTTAAGGGCCGCTAATTTAGAGCGCATGGCCTTTCGCCAATGTAGATGTCGAATAACCTCCTTATTAGTAACATGATCAGAAATATCATTGACAGAAGTAATAAAAACATGATGAGGTGTAGAAAAACGATGGTAAGATAAAGGAGCAGATATAGGATATACCGTAATATTGGACGAAGTGGCCATGAGTGCATCGGAGGGCGAGGAAAGGGTAGGACAGTCACAATTTAAGAGGTGTTTGGGGAGGACAATGGGCCAATTAGATTGGCGAGTGGAACCAGGTCGG
>MKEJ01012958.1:0-10575 GCA_001753735.1 Embelia ribes
CCCAAAAAGAAATAAAAAATATCCAACAGAAACCCCAATTATACATGTTTTTTCTATTTAAAAGTTTCACCTTTTAGTCCAAATCACCATGTCGAATGTACATACCACATGTATGAATTCCAATACCAAATAATAATTGTAAATAAGCATGCTAGTATGATAATCATTATGTCAATGATATAAACACGAATATAAATGAACATGCTCCATTGTTGGCCTTTATTTATGAATTCTGAAATGTAAGAATACCATTAGATATACCAAATCCAACCAAAAAAAAAGATAACACACAATAGTAAGCTATAAAACTAAATCTAGTGTGTAGACAAATCATACATGTGCACATATACACAAACGCTCACATGTACATTATTACTATTAATCTATTGTACCTTAAACACCAACTATGAAACCCCATAAGCCTCCCAAAGAAAGCCCCAAAATGTCCCTAGTAAACCCTCTGAAATAATCTAGATACGATTTCCAAATTATGTCAAACCTAGACAAGAAAATAATCCCGGCAAGGTAAAGAACAAGATCTACTAATTTGTTTCTACGTGCTTTGAAGGCATGGAACTAAAGAATAGCAAACGGGCAAGATAGAAGATGAGACTTACCTCCAAATGTAGATCTCGTACTAAGGAATCCGAATATATACTTTTTATCGCCACCTAAACACCCTGCTACATGAAACCAAGGCGAGAAGAATGAGATTTCTAGATCACCCTTACCCCTTCTCTTTACATGTCCATGTATGAAAAGTGTAAAGTGATATAAAGCATAAAGAAATCAAAGAGATAAGGCCAAATCTTGTACAGTACATTTGACCACGCTAAATTGTCCGGAACCTCGAAGTGGGCTTACCCATAGCCTGTCCAACGCTAGACACCCTTCGGACAGTACAAATTTGTCCAAGCTTTGGTTCAAAAATATAGACACGGGTCATTTTCTGATTGGACAGCCTTGGATACTACCTCACAACCACTATTATTGACTTTTAACCCTTCACTTTTATACATACAAACCATGTATATATCCGATTCACTTGAAATCCAACCTTTAGCATTTAAATGCAACCAAACAAAGCCAAATGCAACCAAATGGAACCCCAATGCAATTGAATGCAACCAAGTATACAACCGAATGAAACCAAATAAAACCAATTCAACTACTTTAAACCAATTATGCTAAGTTTAACAAATAATACGATTAAATTTATTAACAATATTATTTATCAAAAGAAAATTTCATTCAAACTTTCCGGGATGTTACACTATGAGACTTCTAATCATGTTTTAGAATTGTGATTTTCCTTTTATAAATATTGTTTTTAACTAGCTTAATTAACAAGAGTGCTACTTTTACTAAGGAAATTCTCCAATTATCTGCTATGTTTCTTTGTTTTAAAACTAGCAAATAGAGGTACAAGTGTCATCCATCCTCACACAAGGAGGAAGCTCGGGTGTTCGAACTTAAGAGATGAGAGCGAGGCGGGGTGCAGGCGCTTGGTGGGTATGGTCACGACCTTATTAGTCGGAACATTATTAGTTTAGTATCAGTATTATGTTGGACTGTTGTAATTTCAGATAAGATCTAAATAAATGTTGGAGTATACTTTCAATTATTGCCTTTACTTGGTGAAGTTCCACTTCATTCACTGTAGTAAGTAGTTATCTATTTGTAAAACCTTTATATTCTAAATTGGATGAAATTTGTGATGAAATCTAGAGCTTTTTAAGTAATTGTTATGGAGATGTGTCGCATTAGCTCACATTCTGGATCACTCGGGATCCAGGATGTGACAAGAATTCTCACCAATGATTTTACAGTGAATTTCATTTTTATTTCTAGAAACTATATCTGCAATATTTCCTTTTCAAAAAATGATTTAAAAAAGGCCAATGAATTGCTAGAGTGAATTTTTAGGCCAAAAATCTACTTTTTCTGCTTTCTAATAATTTTTTTTTTCTTTTGTTAATTATATTTCTCTCCCACTATTGTTGTACCCTCCCTCCTTGGATAATTACGAAAGTTAGCTGGGTAGCTGATTCTTTAAAAGTATAAATATATCATGATAATATAGTATTTTATGTGATTTTGTTGAGTAATATTGTTGTGAGCAAATTATAAAATTGATATTTTAGAAGAGAGAGAAATAGAGATTTATTTTGTTTAAAAAAAAAAAAAGGAATCTTGAGAAAGAAGGGAATGCTCAGTCGTTGTTGAATGAATTCTTTTTCTTAAAATAATATATGTCGGGTATTGGTAACCAACACAATTAGTTTTTGCATAAACCTCGATTACTCCAACTTTTCATTCATACAAAAAAGAAAAGATTTCTTTAACAACTTTGGAGGGTATACAATTTGGTTGGAATAACTAGTTCTTCTTGAAATCAATTTACATTTCTTTTTCTCCGAAAGTTTACTCAATGAGAGGGCCCTCCTGGAGATGTTGAATTAGTAGTACTGCTGTTATTGGGAAAAAGACCGGAGAAAAATTTCTCTGCAAGAATATAATTAGCTGCTTCGGACGGATGAAATGCATCCCAAAAAACGTAGTCAGTCCGATTTTTGCATAATTTTGAGTTAGGCAAGCACAGGCCTCCGAGCTGTGTGTCCACATTGCAGCAAGAACTATTTCCAATCTTAAATCCTACACATACAAAATTCTAGCATTGGCATCGTTACCATGACATATTAATTAGATAAGAATTGAGATTTTATACATACAAATATGCGACATATTGAATTTGTGTAGATATCAAGATGATGTTTTTATGAGCATGGATCTACAAAATTAATATATGTCGTATTCTGAATGATAATATATAAAAAAAAATTCTATATACTTATATCTATAAAATCCCAATGCTTGTATTAATCAATGGTCCCAATAAGTTTGACCAAAATAATATATGGTCTAAATTTTCTCAAAGTTTCAATTAGAATTAGAGGTATGAAAAGTGACAAGTTTGGTCCTCTAATTTTAAAAGTTGGTGATCGGCTGCTATAATCTTTTTCTTAATGTGAAACCTGACTACGCTCAAAGGAGGCTAACAAAAGAAATAAACGTTAAAATGGTAATTCACGACTAAATAAACTACATAAGGATAACAAAAATATGATTTTTAACATTTTTGAAGAATCTTCCTCTATAATATGACCAACAAGAATTTTGATTAAAACTATGGGGACCATTAATGTAATTAATGATAACTCATAAATTCTTTCATTGTCAACTAAATATTGCGGGTGGCAACAAGCTGAGTCAAACCGAATATTAGCCACACTTGAGCTTGACTCAACTCAAATTAACACTACTCGAACTCAACTTGGCTGAAAATATGAAGAGTCAAATTTTACTCGAGTATACTTGTATATCTGGACTTAAATTATTCGTGAGTGCACATGAGCCTACTATCTTGATACTCGAACTTGAGTTAAGTATGAAAGCATAATCAAACTTGACTTCTATGGTACTTGGTCGAGCTCTAGTTTAATACTGAAATTGAGCTCAAGCTACTAGTTAAAAGCTCAACTCATAGTTATCCTTACGGAATAATGTATATAATATGAATATCTAGTTGCATAACCTACCCAATTATGCACTTTCTGTCCATCACTTTGAACCTACATGCATTTGATCCAGTGCCAAAGTTTATTTTTAAAATTGAAAAGGTAAAGAAATAGATTGTCCCAACGCAAAAGTGAGACATCCAACTGCACAAAAAAATTTATGGCCCAGATTTTGTCGATATTACATAATTTTTTTTTTATTTAGTATTGACAAAATCAGGGTTGCATGTTAAACATATTGGCAATTCTCCTGGTCCTTAATAAATTAATGGATTATAATGTACAAATATGGGGAGGTAGTTATATAAATTTACCATATGACTGAGGGTTCTCAATTAGGTCCAAGACATCTTGATATGTATCTGCAAACTTCATCTGGGCATTTGGAAGGTGTTTATTCAATTTGGCAGTCAAATTTTGTACTTTGGAGTTGAAATCCGAAACCCACTCATTCACTTGCTTCAAGCATTTTCCCTTTTGGTTGGATTTCACCCTTTGAGAAGGGATACAACCTAGGGGACCAAGCCCATGAAAAACTATCTTTCTTGCCCCCAGTTGGTAGAGCCTCTGTCACACAGTAAAAACCAAATATGCATAAAGTTTTACACAAATTTTGTCAACTTTTGAATGTAAAAATGTAAGTAATTTGAAATAAATGAAATAAATTAGTGGGCCATAATTCCAGGGATGAAGCCAATATATATATATATATATGGTATGGCTTTTGCCCTCTCCTCTCGACAAAATATTTTTTTCAGCACAAAATAATAATATGTACAAAGTTTAGCACTTCTAATATTCGATTGTTGACTTTTCCCTGCAGAATCCACTTTGTTCCATAAAGCCTTGAATTTGATTATCTACCCATACATATTGTAACTCTATGATGTACCTAGAAAAGGAACGAACATATATTAATGGTATAAACCGAAACGTAAAACCATCGGGGTGTTAAAAGATATGCCCAAGAAAATTGATTTTGCTCAAACATAGGTCAACTCGTTGACTAACACAATTATAAAATGAACTCGTAGCTTGGTTCTTTGGCAAACGATCCGGTTTTATATCCATGCTCTTAATGGTGGGCTCACAAGTCTGTCGCAATCTTATATATTTTGTAAGCATCAACATTGCACTAAGAGAATTCTAAAATCAATGACAAAAGGAATATGTCTTGAGCCATGCTCTTAATGGATAGCTTACCTATAAACAAGTAGAGGCGACCCAAAATTTTTGTCAAATTTACAAAAAGGCTAATTATTGCAAAGAGTACCAAAGTCAACGAGCATCAGTTTAAGGTAACACACGCGTTTGGGCCTAACTGGCTTGAAAAAAACCTAGCCGCATGCGCTTAAACTGATACATGGCATATCTCATACCACAAATTGTTGCTCCAAGATTCCGAGTAAGACTAACACAAATTCATCATGTGTATATTGTTGGCTGTCAGGCAAAAAAGGTTGCAAGAAGTTGTTAACATAGTCATTGCTACCTGCAAAAGAAAAACACAAACAAGTGGCTTGAATGAACTCATATTTCATTTCTATGTATGGTAAAAGTATTTCTTATTGGAAAATAACAGAAAATAATAATAATTTTTTTTTTTTTTTTACATCCATGATTGTTTGCTGAATAAATTTTCTTATTTTTTACACTTTCCCAATTGATTCCTTGCACCAAAGGGTCAGGGAAGAAAGTTTGCTTTCATTAGCATGAACATGGTTTCAAAACCTATACTGCGCATTAAATATTCTCTCTTTTTAAACAGCAATATCATATATGCAGGCAAAAAAAAAAAAAAAAAAACTTGAAAAAAGAATTGCAAATAGTTAATTAATTGAGGATCGAGGAATATACCAATTCCAATAAAGTACATGGCCTCATTGGTTAGTTTTTCTGCAGCTGCATCCCCAATTTTCGCCTTCATCACGTCTTTTGTCTTGTTAAATAAGTTTATTTGATCGTCGAATGACAACCTCTGAATCTAAATTACAGAAGTAGACACAGAATAAAGAGATGGTAAAAGATTCATCTTACGAGTCACCAAATATTTATGTGGAAAACAGGAAGGAAAAACAAAAAAAAGAAAAAGAAAGGAAGAGTAATCACAAAATAAGTCCCCGTGTCATTGAGAATTCCAGCTCCACCCGATGCAAAATTTACCCCTTCAAGTATTGCATCCGAATTAGGAGCCAAAGAAAGATAAGCAGGTGGCGGTTGCATCCCTAATTTTTCAGCTGCCAATTTTACCCCCCCAAAAAAATTAATAATTTAATTTACCAAATCAAAGACTAAAACAAGAAGAGTAATCAAAAGTTTGGGACATTACATATTATATCACCAAGAGTTTTTCCATTTGTGAATCTTCCAGTGGCTTTTCCCCCAGGATAGTCGATCCCGTAGTATGGATAGTTTGATCTTGCAAGAGAGAGGGACAGATAATTGTTGTTCCCAACTTCTGCCAATGAATCTCCGAAAATATAAGTGACTAGCGAAGCGCTCTGCGCCACATTTACCATGCCTAAAACAATAAAGACAAATAGTGATAATTCCTTTTTCGTCATCTTTGCTTAGTATGTCGAGGGGGTTGGAGAGAATTTATAGCATACGATTGACGTTGATATGCAGTTTTAGTCATGCCTATTTCTCCAAGTTTTCTCATTTAGGTGATTGTTTCATACCAAATAAGGATATGAGAGGTTTAAGCCTCAGTAAGGCATTTTAATTAAGTGTAAATTGTTTTAATTTAAGATTTGGTGGTGTTGGTTTTGCTCTTGTCTAACATGGTTGGCCTAATCTTCGGAGTCAGCATGGCCAGTGTGGTTAGGTTTATTGCCCTTGACACCAATAATACACGTAGAATAGTCAAGGGACTACAGTACATGCAGATCTTTAATATATGCACATTTGTTACCTACCATAGAATAGAACTTTGGTTACAAACTATTCTATCAATAATTTTGTTTATTATTATCTTTTCCAATTGTTAACATTTATTATGATGGAATAATGATTTTATTTCGTAAGTTGTTTGGTTATATATTTTTGAGTTACATAGACTAGGTTATTGCTTTCTATTTGTCGTTTTTATATCTTCTAGTTTGTTTATTTGAAGGGTGCTTATTCTCAATATTGAAGAATTGAATTAATGAAAAGAGAGGTTATCTCTTCACCGTGTTCAGAGATAAGTTAGTCGGTTTTGCACCAGCACCAATACAAATTCGGTGATGCACACCATGAGCGAGGTAATCTCGGATTTTGAACTCTAACAAAAGATCACAATTCAACTACTCTGCTGATGAATAAGAGCATAAAAAATCATAATGATATAATGCCATAACCTGCAAGATAAAGTCAACTCAATGGACATGGGCATATACGAAGCACATAAAGAATTTAGACTCGTGTTTTTAGCGCGAAAGCACAAATTATTGTTACAAATTACTATAAAAAATGATTTAATACACTAAGTTAATTGGTTGAACTTTAAACAGAAATCAATTTCTTGTAATTGCTATTATCTTGTGGATTTGTACTAAACTAGTCCAGGTTACCTTTTAGGGGAAGCCAGCCATTCATGGGCTTCAATCGATCACTTGGGTTATGGCCGGAAATGCATGACTAAGGGCTTGACTGGCTATAAACATAAAATTGCAGTGCCTTTAGTTAATCATCTTTTAATGAGTCTTTTTTTTGTCCCAGCATGATTTTTGAAAGTTTTACTTTATAGTATCAAAGGTTATAATTTTCTTTTTTGATTTTATTTTTTGGTTCATTGATCTTTTACCAATTAGAATTTGAGACGCTTCAAAAATTATTCTGAGCAAATAAATTATTGCACACCAATTTTCATCGAACTATATTTTGGCATATTCTGGTTGAGGAAAATCAACTTCGCCATCGTAGTAAAGACCGCATAAATGTATTCATATTGTGTGAAAATTCAGGATTAATTTGGTTTTTTCTTCACAAACAACTAGCTTTGTTTGTGATAATTTGTGAAGCATGTAGAGACAGCTACCATTTTAAAGCCTCTTTATTTGTGTATGACTAGTAATGAGGCCCCATGCAAGACACAGGGTTACTTCAAAGTGTTCCTGTGCGAAGGCGTATTGTCAAAACTGTATGAGTTGATGAACTTACAGCCGTAATTAATAGGAACAGTAAATTTTTGTAATTCAAAGTATGCTGAAGCAATATTCTTTTACACCAGTGGGAATAGGCTTAAAACTTACAAGTATCATACATTATGGAGGTGTTAATGTTGAGCTTCCTCCTGATCGTATTGACTGAACATGTTAGTGAGCCATGGCTAATGTTTACCAACTTGTCGGAAAATCAATGCTACTATGTATTCTTTTCATTAAATTCTTTCAGACCCAGCCTTCAACGAACATGGCAAAGAGTTTTCATTGAGCTATGCCGCAAGTTGGAAGACGAATGGCCTGATGAGAAACAAGTAAACACTTGTTAGTAGCCTGTAACCCATTACCTCCTCCACCAACACGGAGATCAAACCAACTTTGTTTGCCCAATCAATCTTGTCATACTACCAGCATGTTTAGTGTCGGAGTATTAACTTCGCATTTATGCTATTGAGTGAAAATAAAGTTAATTGACATAGAATTGAAGTGATCAAACAGAAATTTATAATCACAAAACTAACCTGTAGATAAAATTATGTTAGAATGTATAGAATCATCTCACCTAAAAGTTTAAACTGTTTAAGATGTGCGCATTATATTATTTATTATTATATTTAACACATCTTCTCACTTATGACATATTTTCTAAGCTAAACAAGTGTATTTCAACTTTAATTGGATAACCATGAGATTTGAATCCTGGACCTTTTTCTATTCTGATATCATATTAAGGCCTAATAGTAAAAATGAACGGAATTCAATATAAATAATTTATTGTATCATTTAAGTCCTGATGTGGGATATACTTTAACACTCCCCCTTACTTGGGTATATATCAAACCCGAATGCCCAGTAAGTGCAGATATGCGGATAGAATCAAATCAACAATTAGCAACTAATTAACAATTTTTTAAACAAGCCAGTTTAGCTCTGATCTTATATTAGAATGTATGCAATCATCTCTCATAAATGGTTAAGCTTTTAGGGAAATACACATTATATTATTTATTATTATATATTCAACAAACTAGTTTTGAAGGCTCTGTAGCTTTGATATGATGATTTTCTTAACGATAGGGTTGTAAATGAGCCGAACCGAGTTTTGGCATACTCTTACTTAGCTCACATGAGCTGGCAAGCCAGCACCTCCAACTCAAGTTCAAGTTCGCCTAAATTAAAATGGCACTTGTAATAGAGCTCGGGTCGCCAGAGCCCAAAATAATTTAAATACTTAGTTTTTATTTCGAGCCCTGTAAGTAGACCCACAAAACAATTTAAATTCTTAAGTTTTACTTCAAGGTTACAAGTGTTGTAACTAAATTGACAATCAATTAAATATAAAAAGGTATTTAAATAACTTCACCAGGGTATCTTCTTTTGCGGTTGATATGGGACAGCTACAGCTTCCGAGGGAGGCGTATGAACATTTATTTTGGCTTATGGTATATAGGGTGTAATTAGTCCTAGAGGGTGCTAAATAAAAGATACTAGTCCCATTTTTGTCGAGTCTTGTTGGTTTTGCTGAGAAATATATTTGGGTTCGAAATGAGCAAATAAGTTTGAAAAAAGAGAAATTTGAAATAAAAGCTCGGAATGAGCATTTTATATGAGAAATGTAGAATATGAGAAATATGGATAATGAGGGAAAATGTGGAAAATGAGAAATAAGGAAGTTATTAGTATGAGAAAAAATGTGGATTTTGGAAATATGTTTGGTTTGAAAATTGTTTTATGAAAATGGTGTTTGGACATGGTTGGAGCATTTACAAGGCATATTGCATATCATGGTATATGCATACATATCTTAGAGTATTTAAATTCGTATTTGGAATTTTATTAGAAATCTTACAGTATTACTTTTATTTCTTCCTGTACAATTTGATTATAAATGTATAGGGGCAGAAGATTATAGCAGACAAGCTTAGACTATCGAGGAAACAATAACATCTTTTGTTATATTTTATAGAGGTCACTGCTTGTGTATGTTGTATATGTATTCGGACATCTTTTATGTAAAATATTCATTTGGTTAGTTATGAGCACTTAGCTTAATTGCACATGCACAATGTTGTTATTTTGTAGCTACTATTGTATATATTAGATGTGGATAATTGTACTATGGAATTGATGTATATGTAATCAAGCTTTTTTATGATTATGGTTGTATGTTGGCAAGGACGACATAGCAAAATTTTGATTTCTTTTGGTTATTATTGCTACTTTATCCTATTCTTTTTCTTTCTTTCTTTTTTTCTGTACTAGCTCACGACCCCAGGTTCATAGCTAGAATTCGAGGTGTGACACCAAAAGAGACTGAAGAGGTTAAAAACTTTGATGATGGTAAATAAAAAAAGGGTAAATAAATAAGTGGTTGAAAAAGGTTGGATATAAAAAAAATGAAAAAAATTACCATCAAAAGTTATAACAGAGTATTACTAGAGATATAGGGTTTGAAATTTGAGTTCAATGATGTCACATTGATAATCAACTTCTGAATTTGAAGGTAGAATGTGGTAATTATAAACATATTCTTTAAAAATTATCTTGAGTCTAAGTATGGACGAATTGTGGAGTTCATATGTAATATTCTTATTTAGTATGAAGATTAGATGATGCGATTCAAACCTAGTTAAATATTGTGTCCACTCAGATTTAGGATAGTGAACCTGTCTAATGTAGTTGCTTTTATAACAACTCGCTAAAACACAATATTTTCTTTAGCTCTTATTGAAAATATGAGACTCAATTTTATGGTATTTGTAGGTATTACCCTAACAAGCCATCACGAGACTATACTCGTCCACTAGCGATACCTAGGGGTCTAAAGGCTTAGTGCATATGCTAAATGTATT
>MKEJ01012976.1:0-11130 GCA_001753735.1 Embelia ribes
ACAATATTACGATGTGAACAGTGAATTCGGGTGATTTTCTCAATTCCAACACATCAATATTATCAATTTGATAATAAAATCTCTAATTTTATATGTACCTTAGTATTAGGTCGACATATTTCCTCAGAAATTGATCGGAAAAGTGAACCCTAGATGCCCTTTAATGGGATTTCACCCAAACCTACGCCAATGATCAAAATTTTGACATATATTTCAGATTATGATGAATCACAACCATCAATTAATGAATAAACACGATTTTGACGAGTTTTTACAAATTAGGGCTTGAACGTCCGTAAAGAAATTGAAGAAATACTTATATGGTTACGACAAAGGAGAAACGAGGATTACGATTCTGCTAATCCCTTCTCCGTCACCCTCTTATCCTCTCGGATCGAAAGAGTTTTGGTGATAGTTGTCTTCTCCTTCTCTCTCTTCTCCCTCTGTTAACAACGTAGAATTCTATGAACGTGATACTGCTATAATATATTGGGAGAATAAACTAAATTTTGTTTTCATTCCCTTTATTAAACTTTGGTTTATTCTCAAATTAACTCTCATGGTCTCGAAATTGAACAATTTAATATTAAATAAATATTGAGATCTTACAATAATTACTTTTTCCTTTGTCTTTTCACCCATTAGTTATATGGAATCAAAAAGGGAATTTAAAGGAATCATTTCGTATCATCTTAAATCTATTCGGAAGAGCTTTGTATGCGAAAAACTGAAACAACTTTTTATTTCCAGCCAATTTTTGGAGAACATGAAAATACTCCTTATGAATTTATTATTAAAAAACTCACTATTAACTCTTTTAAAAAGTTTAAATAATATCGTTAGGCGGGGCCATACAAAACCTAATAAATTTTTGTCAAAACGTATATGCGTATCAATATTATGATTGTCTCGTGTTCCCTAATTTTAGTTGGGTGCAAAGGAAGCGTTAAATTATTTGAACATCAAATGTCCAAGTAATTTTAAGTTTCAATTCTGTAAGTTTACCAAGAGAAATCAACTCATCAAGTCTACTATAGTTAAAAGTCACAATTTTCCTAGAGCTTCGAACTAGAAATATGATAGACATAGAAAACAATTTATTGTCAATTGCAATAGTGCACGGCAAAGAAAACTAGAGTCAATTATGCAATATTTGAATGTTTACTAAATTTTCCAAGTCTTTGATCCATCAATTGAATAAATTTGACCTATTCCAAGTCTTTCATCAATTGAATAAATTTGACCTATTCAAGTCTACGAATTTAGACTTAATCAAACCCGGTAGAAGAAAATGATACTTCGAAAATGAAGAGTCATAAACTTGACTATGCACCAAAATTAAATTACTAGAACCTAGTGGTCCCTACATGATTTTCCAGTTCATTTTAGACAGAAATAGATAGAGGACGGGAATGGTCAAATTCTTAGTTCGTAGACAAATGATAAATGAATGATGAGAAAGAGGATTATGATAATATCCTTTCTAACACAATTTAATTAATATCATATTTGTTGGGATTATACAAAAACTATGTTAATAATGAACATTTTAATAAGAATCTTTAGAGCAATGTTTCTTAGCATTATTTATTAATGAATAAATATGTGTCATATTTTGTATAGTAAATGATTTAGTATGTCGAGGACGACTGACAGATAGAAGATTACATCTTCTATTCCCATGAAATATAAATTTTAATGTTTACAATTTTAGATGGAAATAAACATAATATCAGTAGAATTATAGTACATGATTTTAGTGGTTTATATTGACTACAGGAAAAGTTATAATTCTAACTTCTTTTACTAGTAAATTTTGTGCGTATTAAATAGGATTGCATCGAGGTTATTGTCTTTTTACGGATAAAAATAATTAGTATCAGGACTAGATAAAACAATTAATATCTCGTGGTTATAGATTTATTAATCTTGATATTATTAGTTAGACACGTATGGATAGTATTTGTCATTTTGATACACAAAAAAGAATGAGATTCTTGATGAGACAATAAACTCAGTGAGTTAGATGATTACATTATTTATATGATATTAATTAGTAATTAAAGAAATTCACGTCTCGGTAAAGAGATTGATGATACAATCTTAAGAAAGCTATAAGTTTTGATTGTATCAAATCCTACAGGCTAATATACATTGCATCAAATAAGTTAAGCAGAAAGTTTTAAGCAATTTTATATGCTTATTAAATTAAATTGTCAATAATTTATTTTAATAAGCGAGTATCTATAATCTTAAGGTGTGGAGATTAATAAACATAAATAACATAAAATCCCAAAAAAATAATTGGGATATGGGAAAAGAGTTCAATCATAATTATTTAGTGGTACTAATTGTGATTTATACAACAAAAGTTTATCAAGGTTGAGAGAATTATTCCTTATTTATATAGGATAGTTTTTTTTTTTTTTTATATTCTACTATCAGGTTTCTAGTGTAGTTTATATAAATATGCTATATTGGCAAAATAAAGGTAAGACAATTCTCTACACTTTTATTACACCCCGCAATCGGTGACCCGGACGACTTGAGGAAAAGAAAATAAAAATAAAACAAAGAAAAATATTATAATATAACTACCCATAACTAGCCATGTCTATCAAGGAATAGTTTGGATATTATATATAATAACTGTTTATAAATATGTGGTAATCCATATATGTACAACTGAAAGAAAGAAAAGATAACATTACACTCAACTATTTGTTGACTACAAAGGAAAGTAAATACTCTTCTAATATCAGGCTCTGCCAAACTCCAACTTTGACATCTACTTCAACTCCACAATTGCCTTTGCTGAAAAATGGTGGTATAGATCAGATTCTTAATAAAATATAAAGAAGAGTTTAAGAATATATGACCAATATATCATGATATTACTACAATTCTGGTTTGATTTAATAAGTATATAAACCAGTTTGTTATGTAGAAATTTCTTTGCATGTGTTTTCAGGGAAAGGACTATAGTCTACAGTGTGGGACTTTACAGTCTTGGGGATAATACATATCTCAGAATATAAGTTTTTCATCTTCAAGTTTTCTTTATCTTTATAATATCATCCTACCAATAACTATGTACTAATCTACCTCGTAGTGGTATGAATTTATTAAGTATTTCCTTTACCCTATCTTGTTTGCTTAAAACGAAGTAATTATAATTTAGTAACCAAATATGCCTTGGCAAGTAAAGTAATTTACTTTTTCTTATAATTTTAACTGTGAATTTTGGATCATAATTATGATCATAATCATAATGGTTGAATGATAATAATATTTATAAAGCGGAAATTAAAACTACAATCATAAGTATAAAGGAAACCATATCCATAACCATAAAGTAAACCATAATTATAAAAAACCTCAAATTACCAATTGCTTTGGTATAACATGTTGGTAGTAACAATATCCTGTAAACCACCTAGGTTACTTCAAATACCCAAATCTGAATACAAGTGAAATAATATGAGAAGCATGCATATACGATGAATCACATGTCCAATTTATAGCAAATTGGTAACTCAAAAGAAAATATACTTGTTATAAAATAGATTGCTTGGAGATAACTACGTCTGTAGATTCTCTGTAAGTTAGAGCCATAGCTCATCCCAAATCATTTCGTAACATGTGATATTTCCTCTTAGGATTTTCCTCAATTAATTCTTCAATTGATTTCTTTTTCCAAATATAGATAACTAATAGTGGTATCTAAATTTTACTAAGAGACTAATTGTAATAAATTCAAATCAACTAAACTTAGGTTCTAATTTCTTTTCCATAAACATCTTATTAAAAACGAAAACTCTTTTTATTCTAAATTGTTAATTACAAGTATAATATTTGTTTTTTTTTTGTTTGTTTGTTTTTTTTTTATTATAAAAATTCATTTCTTTCCCAAACATAGTTGATATTAAGCTTAAATTTTAACTTATAATATATATATATAAATATACGATTAACCGTTATAAAATAAGGTGGATTTTCTAAAAACAAGATAAAATAATAAGAAGTGTGTCCATTATCCTAATTTGGTTTTACCAATTTTCAAAGAATATCATTAGAAAGATTTCCATAATTATGATAGGAATTTTAATGGTATTGAATATTCTTATGAGCATTTTGTTGACATGAAATCCTAATATAATGATGATAAGTGTGTTATTAATTCTTGTTAACATAAAAATTGGATTTAACGACAAAGTCTATTTAGATCTAAATTTACCAGTTTCGATTAATTCCAATTCAATTTCTTTTTATTTAGTGGATTTACTGATTCGGTCATTCCTAGGGCAGACTGTACGACAGAAGATATCCCCACACGCCTAGACAAAATTATCATTCTAAGTAAGTTCCAAACTTACTTTTACAGTGTATATCCTTACTTATATACTTAGTATTTTTATAATGGAGGACTTAACAAATTTTCTTTTCTCAAATTTACCATAAATGGTGCTCAAATTCAATATTTATCTTAAAAGTGTAAGATTTTATTCATGGCTTCAATTTTCCAATTTTTTTACAACCCAATTCTCAACACAAAACTCAAATATCATAACCAAATTCTCAACTCAAATTCCAACTTAAGCAAAAATAAAAAAAAGTAAGACTAGTTATTTTTTTCTCCAAATTAGGGCCAAATACGAGTAAATTTGTATAAGAAGCGTGCACATACTATGAATCACAAGTCCGATTTATCGATTATCGGAAACGTAAGAAAATTTCGCACAACAAATTTAGGGGGTAAAATTTGACACTAGTCCTAAAAAGAAATAAAAAAGACTCAAAAAAATAAAATGTACAACATGTATGAATTTATATATTTGAAGGCTAATATAATAAACCATAAAAAACAACATGCTAGTACTAAGATAAATCATAATCTTGGATTTACAAAACATGGCATGTAATGTATATATATAAAAAAAAAACAACAACCATAGCAACAATATTACCTAAACAAGCTTTATTAATTATAAACATAATGACTAAATAACATGAAGTAAAGACTAACCATTATGTCTATAAGTATATGTTAACCTAAAGTACTTAAATCTAATTATCAAATTCTAACTTAAATTTAAATTACATACAAATTCTAAAGTTAGCGGATTTTACCATTTTAAGGAAAAAATAATAAAAAGGGATTCTATAATCGAAAATTGGAAGGTTGTTACTATATTAGAGCCTAAGCATGGCATACAAGTTATATATTGCAAAAACTCCTAATATATAGTTTTATTCAGTTTCTGCCTGTACCTCTCGTCTGACGACTTAAGCTAGGATGAGTTGGTTGAGAACACCCTCGATAGAACCCCTCTACAATATTCCTTGAAGCTAACCCCACCTTCTATCTAAGTTTATAGCCTTCTTACTCCTTTAAGCTTGTAACCTTAAATGGTATTGTCTTCTTAGAAGTTGAAGGCTTTCTAGGTAAGGTATATGTATGTATAACTATCTAGGATTACACACACACATATATATAAGAGGGTTTAAGTGTTAGGTATTGAAGGAATTTGAATATTTGTAAGGCAACCTACAATGGAGAAATTTGGCTAAGTGTTGAACATTACTTAAGTGAACATAACTAAACAAAATAAAGTTTTCCAAGTGTTGGTTTAGATACTCCTTATAATCCGGACATATATGGGATATTTATACCCATTTTTCTAACTCAATACTACTTATTTAAATGTATTTTACTTGGTTATAATTTTTCAAGAAGAGAAAATCAATTTAGCTTGTTACTTATTAAGCAAACAACCAATTAAATGTTGTCAAATTTGTTTATTTCATTTATTAAGACTTACAAGGGATAAATGTGACTTATAAACATGGCAAAATATGGTCCATTTGTCCCTCTAATTCCAGCCATAATATCATATTTTTCCCATGTGTGGAAATTGAAATTGCTAAGTAAGCAAGTGTTAGCTAATAAAGACTAACCACTTAGTCTTAGCCCCTTTCTTGGACTTCAATACTTCTTATGTTCATACTACCCTTTTCTGACAAGCTTTTATATGCTATCTATCTTAGTTATAAGTTACAATAATCCAATGCTAACTCTTGGTAATGAAGTTACAAAACATATTGTCAAAGTAACTAGCTTACAAAGCAAACAAGTAATCCTATTCTAACAAAACTTCATATATCATTTGACTAGCTTTGCATACAAGCAATATTAGTTAAACAAGTGGCATATGGTGTCTTTTTGTCCCTAGAAAATCCGGTCATCATCATTCTACATTGCCCATGTTTTTATTGATTTTTGGCTAAGTCATTAGTTTTAAGCCAATAAAAGAATAACATGTACCCTTAGCCACATGATATCATTCTAACAAGTATACACTCATCATTAAGGTTCTCATATGATTCATTTAAGGCCAAAAGTGCTAGCCAACAATGGTCACAACAAAGCCAACTTGATTCTTGAATATTAACTATGTGTTGTAACTACAACCAATAATATTTCACCACTTAGCATTTAGGTGGTTTATTTGAATACAATTTCTTATATAATGTTAAAATGCATTCATATGTAGATAAATATCACATAATTTAAATATAAGAACTATAGAATTTAGGCCAAAGTAGCCTATCAATTTCTTAATTGTGAAGTATTTATTTATGATATAATTACAACCAATCTTAAATCAATTTCTTAATTGTGAAGTATTTATGTATGAGATAATTGCAACCAATCTTAAATCAATTTCTAAGTTACTTCAACTTATTAATATATATAAAATATGTATATAGATTTATTGAAATATCTCTCAACTCAATTATCGAGCTCTTAATAAAGTGTTAACTGAGCCCGAACCGAGTTAGAATGCAATCGAACAAAACTATAAAGAATACTAAATGTCTTTAGTAACAATTTACTTTATGAGTATATGCATAATTATATTACTGGATAATCAAATTCCCATAGTGTCCAAACGAATCCCAAAGAAACAACCAAATGTCGAATATCATCAATATCCTCAAACCAACTTTCTTCATTCCTTGCCACAAATTCAAATTATATGCTACCGGCTTTGTTTTGTCTTGGCGTTCCTAGAATTAAAATTGTATTATCTTGAGGAAAAAAAAATTTCCCGTAATTTTTCCAGGATGTTACAACTTTTGTGAGATAAGAAAGAAACTCAAGAAGGCATAGATGAAGAGAGCCCGCCCTCTTTCTTTTGGGGTAAGATGTTTAATGTGAATGCAACAGAAGATTTGAAGCTTTAACAATAATTTTCTGCAAGTTGTTTTTACTTAGGGGCAAAAATGTGATTTGAGATTTATATATACAAATCTCACAAGTATGATTTATATTCATTATAGTATAATGTGATCAATTTTTTTATTGTAACGTACAAGGTATTAATAGATACGTTAATAATTATTTGCTATATTTTTCCACTGAGTACCTTTTACTTGGTATCGGAATTAAGGTTTAATTATGAGCAGTTTAATTTAGTATATTGTATAATGACAAATTTAATTATTGGATATTATATATGTATCCATAATTTTTTATTTTATTTTAGAATTCTTATTATTTAATGAAATTCTAAAATAAAAGAAAATAAAAAAAATAAAAGAAAAATCTTATAATTTTGAGTGAAAATAGTCAAGAGGTATCTCCACTTGTGAGTGGTCGGAGGCGTGATAGGTTGATGGCCAGTAGCGAAGCAGCCAGCAAACTGTCCGAAAAAATCAGTCTGGCTTATCTTAGACGATAGATGATGTGTAGGGCAGCCTTGAATTGAGGTGGTGTCACACCCTAAATTTTCCCAAAACTCAGGTACACAATCCAAAAGCAAATAAATAAGAGAAAGAAAAGAAAGAAAATAAAATAGTGATAACCGAATACGCAAAAGATAACGAAAGATAATGCCCAAGACCCAACTCAATACTTCCACAACTTCCAACTTCACATTCATAATCTACAACAATCCAGATTTACATATATTTACAAATATGTACAACGACTACAACAAAGTAAACTTTTGAAGTTTACACACATTATTATCAAGCTACATGCTTGTCTAAAAAAATAAAAAAAATAAATAAAAAAATAAAAAATAATATATAAAAATATAAATATATACATATGACCATGCCTCGAATACAAAATACATAACCAAGTTGAGGCTACAACTAGAAAATATATATCCTGCAACATAGCCAAACAAATTAAGGATGGCACATACTCGCCTCCACACCTATCAAATGAATAAGAACAAGAAGATACATATAAATAAATACATGTTAGATTATCAACAATATAATACAAGTGAGTGTATGATGTACTTAATGTGTATGCACATGTGAATGAATATATTTAACATCAAATTTTAAAGTAAGACATATTCTCAACATGAGGGGAAGTAACAAGTCCACAAATGCAATATATATTTCACGACAATACTTAAACCACGAATCACAAATCTCACCTCACGACTACGCATCCTGCCAATGGACAATGCCTAGAACTTAAAAGTAAAGTGGGACTCATATCTCTATACATATAATAAAAAGTGTGCCACTTGATTGCCCATCCTACAATTGGCACACTGTCGGTATGACGTAACTTATAGACCTGACTTTTATGTGATACTAACATACTAAGCTATCAAGCTGCTCTCTACGTAGGCTTTTCGGCTCTCACGATTAGATTCTGGGCTGCTCCTTAATTTTTTGCATCCATACTATTTATAAAAGTCGATACTTGGTCTCGAAAAAAGAGTAAAAGACTCAAAGTCTAATCCTAAATATATATATTTTAAATCACAATTTATATGCTTTTACATCACGAATTCATATGCCATGAATATTATTATGCCATGAAACAAAAATAATACATGTAGAAGATAACATCTCATACATGAAACTCAAACAAGTAAGTCATGACATGTTGATGTACAGACACAAACTCAAATTTATATTATTGATCATAATCTATCCGTACCTCGCAAGCTCTTGAAATCGCTATTGAAAGATCACCAACTCTAACCCTAAAACCCCTTTTTGTTAGCCCCTTACTTTGATCTATCAACGCATTCCAAATTGAGATGAACCTATACACAAAGATGATCTACGCGATATAAGGAAGAAGTTGAATAGATTTATTTCAATGAACATGAAAGGCACAAAAAATGAGAATTAAAAATGAACAAGAGAAACGATGAAACGTACCTCAAAATATAGGCCTCGCAATAGAGATACCAGATATCTACTTTTTAACTATGGATAGTCAACGAAGATAGATGTATATTACAAAGAATTGAAAGAAGTTAAAAGTCATCACAATTTTCTCTCTCTCTATTATTACTGGCTTAAAGAGGAAAAGTAACTTTATGACTCTCAAAAAGCATTATAAAGACGAAAACGTAGTAGGGCCCAACTGTGTTGTCTGACGGCTGTCCGACAGTTTTTCCATTGGCGGACGGATAGTCAGACACTAGTCAAACTTCAGCTGGACTAAAATTTTGGCTTTAAACACTCCCTAGATAAAGGTCCGACCCTTTGTCCATCGGCACTATTGCCCATCGGGAAAGTATTGGACAATCTATTTTACAAACTTTGAACACATTTCCCTAAGGCATAACCACAACTATGCAAAACTTGCAACTATACTTCACAACGACGAATCCATGTCACAACAATGAATCTGCAAAATGAAAAAAATAATATATTATAACTCATAATAATATTATTCATTTACGCAAAATTTTTTTATGAAATTTTGGGACATAATATCCTCCCAACGTTAAGAAATTTCGTTCCCAAAATTAGTAAACACTACAAAAAATTTAAAACATAAAGGAATCAATGAAAACTCTGGATATTTAGCTTGCATATCTTCCTCGCATTCCCTAGTTACCTCCTCGGCCGAATGACTCTTGCACCATACTTTAATCAAATTCATTGAACGTCTTCACAACATTTCACTGGTTGAATGTCATAAGAGACGTATTCTTCGACATAAAGATCATTAAAATCTATCATGTGAGAATGGTCCTACAAATATTTCCAAAGTATCGAGACATGAAAAATGGATGAACACTTGCAAGTTGAGGTGGCAAGGCAAGAGAATAAGCCACCCCTTCAACCTTCTCGAGAATAAATAATGGATCAATTAATCGTGGAGAAAGCTTCCCTTTCTTATAGAATCTCATAATCCCCTTCTTCGGAGAATCTTTCAACAACACATGCTCCAGCACTTCGAATGCCAAAGGTCTCCTACGCGTATCCACATTGCTCTTGTGTCGACTACGTTCCATCCCCAAATGTTGCTTTATCAACTGTATGTTCTAAGTCATTTTGCGTACTAAGTCTAAACCCAATAATGCATTATCATCAACTTTAGCCCAAAATACCGGAGATTTACATGTTCTTCCCAATTGCCCCAAAAATCAAGGATGCATGCTCAAAGCATGTCCTCAAAAGTTTCAAAGGTCCGCTCAGATTGACCATCTGTTTGAGGAAGAAATGATGTACTTAAAGAAAGTTTTGTTCTCAAAGCCTCATAAAGACCCTATCATGCCCCAAAATCAGCGACCTCGGGGACGTGATCTAAAAGCAATAGTAACAGCAAGAACTGATATATATCTATCTCATCCCATCATTAACATCTACAACATCAACATCAATAACATCATCTTGCCACATAATAAGTAAAATGGCTAAAAATAATGATACAACATTTGATACCAAAATGCAATATTTGATCCATCGCCATTTGCAAACACATGGCTAAAAATAATAATAATGGAGGTATAAGAACATTCTTAGCTACAAACATGAGTCAGAACCTACTTATATTTCCTAACATTGCCCTTGCTAATCAGAGTGTGCCACTACTACCAAATAAATGTACATAAACTACTGTGCTAACATGTGTACCAAATGCATAAATATATATACATCCACAGCTCGGCCATTATCTCATCTCTGGCCCCGTCTCGGTACCTATAATATCACATGGTATATATAGGAAAGAGAAATAATAATATACGTTTAGCCAAGTAACTCAACTTATAAAGAAGAGACTAGGCTATATGCATGTGAATGAATATCAACTCTACAATGTATGTATGTCATGAGCATAAGATATGTAGTGAT
>MKEJ01012977.1:0-20974 GCA_001753735.1 Embelia ribes
AAAATAATTATACATATATATTTTTTCTAGTTTCTTAGTAGAAAATGTTTTTTAACAACAAAATTTTCAGTAAGAGCCTAGTAAATGACTTCCGGGAAAACGAATTTTTATGTTAAATAAGTTTCTGGCTAACCATAATCTCACCTCCCCTCATCCTAAATTATTTGGTACAAAAATAAAATTAAATAATGAATATATACAATATTTTGAATAGTAGTAGTCACAAGTCAGGCAATTACAGCAATGAACCGTACTAGCTTATGCAGAAAAAAATTCCATTTGGTTCATTCCCTCAATGAGGCCTGCACTATATCACCAACTTATACTATTTTCTGTCTCTGCATTTTCATTTTCAGTCTTAAAAATGTTTTGGACCATTCTATGACATGACCTTTCACTTTTCCTTTAGAGTTTTCCCAAGTGAAATTTCATTTTCAAAACATTTAAATTGCCACTTTTGAAGACGTTATAGGAACCTCATTGGGTACATGCTAACAAAAAAGTACCCCTCCTAAGTCTTTTCAATGTTTTCTTTTGTCATGTTGTGGCTATTTTTGAACTTAAACCAATTTAAAATTGCAGCATTTGATATGAAATATTTTAAAAAGTTTCGCCCACAAATTAAATAGTACTTAACTTTTTAATTTATAAATTGAACTTATTTATTTTTTTTTGTCAAAATAAACTAAAAATTTTTAATTAAAAATAATTAATTTTTTTAATAAAAAATAAATTAATATACTTATTTAAAAATTGGAACGAAACAAACCTTAAATATTGATATACAAAGGATTAAACTGTGTACCTAAACTTTATGCGGTTTTATATATTATCACGTACTTTAAAAAAATACACTTAGACCCTTCTCTTGTTGGAATTCACTTTGATAATTTATTTTCTTGTACGTTCTCGTTGATTTAAAGTGAAATAAAATTTTTAACACAAAGTTAAATTTGATCATAAATATGTTAACTCAATAGTTTTGTGTATAAATGAATAATCTACCTGCAATTATTTGTTAAATAGGAAATTAATTGGTCACTGACACGCTCACCAAAAAAAAAAAAAGAAAGTGAATAGTCAAAGGATTTTTTTATTTTTTATTTTGGCAACATGCTTATTTCGAAGAAAGTGAAACTAAACGTTAAATCAAAATAGGAGGGTTACAGAAAGTTCAAAAAATATAAGTATGATTAAATTTATGAGAGATAAAAATAATAAAAAGAAAAGTAAAAAAGGTTATTCGGGATGTAAAATTTAAAATTTTTGAGGAACCATTTATAAGCTTGGATACAAAAAAGAGGGAAAATGAATTGTATAGAATTATAACAGTGAAATATAAGAAAAATAAGGATTTGAATGATGTGAGATGCATGAAAAATAAGAATGACAAGGTTTTAAGTAAAAGATGAGGAGATGAATAACGATGAAGAAATTATTTTGATAAACTCTCTAATGATGATCAATCAAATAATATAGGTAATATTACTATTTATTTGGAGGAGGTTAATTGCAATTTTATACGAAAGATTAAAAAATACAAGGTCAAAGAGGATTTAAGAAGAATAAAGATAAAAAAGTTAATAGGAGCGGATAACATCCGTATTGAAGTCAAACCAGATGAACAAAATAATAGGACTGGATGACATTCCTATTTGATTTATAATTTTCATCATAAATTGCCCAAATCGAGTTTGAAACCACTAGCTATGTAATTCTTGTATGTGCATCTCTATCGAATACGACAAACTATTATCCTTTTCTTCATTTTCATTTTAATTCTTATCATGGTATAAAAATTTGTTCTCGGACATTAACATCATCGAATTCCGCCACACGCGGATGGCACTCATTGCCGCCCTCCAAATTCGTAAGTTATTTCAATTATTTATAATTACCACAAATAAAATAAAATTTCCTGACTCCCAGGATTCATCGATTATCTTCTACATTCATCAAATATAGAATTTCCAACGTATCATCCCATTAGATATGCATTTGGAAATTAAAGTTTTTCTCTCCAGAAAAAAGTTCTAATGGCACGATTAATTGTAACCATAAGAATTTTCATTTTTTATTGGGCATTCTAGACGGTGATGTTTTAAAAATTTCTATCGGCGAGTATGAAAAGTTCGGCCGGGAGATTATTTTTATTTTCTTCAGTTTACCATTAAAAAGGAGAGAAAAACATGATTTTAAAAGTTTGGGATACAAGATGCGAGGGGGATTAGGAAGCAAAGAATAAATTATCAAAGTATTGATGGCGAAGACAGTGAAAAATATAAGATAAAAAAGGGAATTTTTTGCAACATGTTTATTTCAAAGAAAGTAAAAGTAGCAGTTAAAGTAAAATAGCAGAGTTATAAAAAGCTCAAAAAATATAAGTATGATCAAGTTTACGAGAGATGCAAAAAAAAATAAAAAATAATATAAAAAAAGTCATTTATGATGTAAAATCTAAAATTAATGAGAAACTCTTCAGAAGATTGGATACAAAACAGAGAGAAAAAGAGTTGTATAAGATTATAAGACTGAAAGATAAAAAAAAAATAAGGATTTGAATAATGTGAGATACATAAAAAGCAAGAATGATAATATTTTAGAACAAAATGAGGAGATTAAATAACGATTGAGAAATTATTTTGATAAACTCTTTAATGGTGATCAGTCGAGTAATTTAGGTAATATTACGGTTTCTTCAGAGAAGGTTAACCACAACCTTATGCGAAAGATTAAAGAGTTTGAAGTTAAAAATGGCTTTAAAAAAAATAAAGATGAACAAAACAGTCGGATCAGATAACATCCCTCTTGAGATCTGAAAAGTTATGGAGATGTGAGGATAAAATGGTTAACAATCCTATTCAACAAAATATGGCGTAAAAGTAAGATGCCTGATGAATGGAGAAAGAGTATTTTAGTACTTTTATATAAGAATAGGGGCGATATACAAAACTGTTCAAATTATCGGGGAATTAAACTCATAAGTCATACCATGTAACTATGGGAAAAAGTAATTGAGTATAGCTTAAGGTAAATACTACGATTTCGAAAAATTAGTTTCGATTTATGCCTATTAGATCGACTATAGAAGTAATTTATTTATTGCAACAACTGATGGAGAGATATAAGACGAGAAATAAAGACTTACATATGGTCTTTATTAATTTGAAGAAGGCTTATGATAGAATTTTGATAAATGTACTTTGGTGGGTTTTGATAAAGAAACTTGTTCCCCTTAAATATCTAAATATTATCAAAGATATATATAAAGGTGCAGTTAGCAATATTAAAATATGTGGTGGCTTATCATCCAGTTTCCTATTACAATAGGGTTTCGTCAAGGCTCAACACTAAGTCATTTCTTGTTCACAATAGTAATGGACAAGCTAACAAGACACATTCAAACCGAAGTATCGTAGTGCATATTATTTATTGATGATATAATTTTAATTGATGATATTAGACCGGGCATAAATGACAAATTGAAATTGTGAAGACATACTTTAGAATATCGTGGTTTTAAGCTCAGTAGGTTGAAAACTGAATATGTGTAGTATTGTTTTAGTGGATGAAATATGGTGGATTCGACTATGATTAATTGAGCTGGGGAATTGGTACCAAAAATTGATCATTTTCGATATTTAAGATCAGTTTTCCAAAGTACCAGTGTGATAGAAAGAGGTATCAATCACAGAACCCAAGCAGGATGGATGAAGTGGAAAAGTGCATCCGGAATTTTATGTGACTTAATATGCCTCTACGGTTGACAAATTTTTTTATAAGATCGTAGTATGAATAACTTCATTGTATGAAAGTGATTGTTGGGCTATTAAGAAATAATATGACTACAAGATGAGTGTATTAGAGATGCGTATATTGAGGTGGATGTGTGGTAAGACTAGAAAAGATAGGATTAAAAATGAAGATATTCGGGTTAGGTTAGGAGTGACACCAATTGAAAATAAGATGAGAGAGAGCCGTTTAAGATAGTTTGGACATATAAGAAGGAGACATGTAAGTGCACCGGTTAGAAAGTACGAGAGTATTGGAGTGGAAATGGATATAAAAGACAGAAGTAGACATCTAACTACATGGATACAAATGTTACAAAAGAATATGCGTATTACGATATTGGACAAGAAAATGGCTTTTGATAGGAATGAGTGGTATCAAAAAATTCACGTTAACGATCAGACATAATGTCGTATTTTGTTGCATTTAGCTTACCCAAAATATTGAAAATTTCAAGGCTTGAATGATAATGATGATGATAATTATTTTGTTCTTGCACATTCACTATAAGAGACACATGTGCATTGCACGTATTATCTTTCTCGATATAATTATAAGTTAGTTATTTTTCTTATTTTGTGGAAAAAAAATGATTCGTTTATTTTTTATCTTTTAACTTATAACTATCATTGTCGTTATGATAAAAATGTAATGGCCATCTCTATTATTTATTATTATTGTCGTAAGATATTTTTGTACAGCACTTGTTGTAAGGCCCTATAAATAAAAAGGGCATTAATTTTTGGTAAATGGTAAACCTGAGGGACTAAATTGTAATAAAATTGAAGTGGGTGGGAAAGTTAATCACTTTTCTCTTTCTTTCTCTCCGTTTAACTTATGTTTAATCATCTTTTACATTAACAGAGAGAACGGAGAGAGAAGAGAGGAATAAATCTTAACTCAAAATCTCCACGATCTGAGAGAAGTAGAACTCCGAAAAATGAACCAACCGCAGATTCGGAATCCTCATCCCATCTTCGTTGATTTGAAGTAAATCTCAACCTCTAACTTTTCAGGGTGTTTATCACCATTTTAACCTTAACATTACTAAAACTCATGAAATTGGTTTATTGGTGGTTAGATAATCTTTAATAACGAGTTGTTGTAGTTAATTTTTGTATGGGAGTTGTATGAGCACAAGATGTTTAAGTAGTAGGGCTAAGGCTCGTGTCTAAGGATTATAGGAAGAAAATCAACAATTTTAACGAGGTACATTGCAGAATTTAAGTCCTATACTATTGAAATAATTGTATGAAAGTTGTGTTTTATGGTATAAATTATGCAGAGGAAGTTGAGTTGTTTCGCGGTTGTATAGACAAATTTTCACCGTTTTACGAAAAAGGCCATAACTCTCTCGAGAAAATTTTAAATTGAGTTCCATTTGAACTGTTAGAAAGATAGTTGAATGAGTTTTCAAACTATATATAATTTAATAGGAAAAGGTCTTTCTAAATTTTCTAGTAATTCACTAAAATTCAGACTTTTGGCATTTTAGACAAGTTGTATCGTTTTGATGTTGTGAGGTGTGTTGCAGGCTGTGTGGACCTTAAGTAGACATGCTATACATGTTATTAAATGTTAGAATAACTATAAGAATGATATTATAAATGTAACTTAATCATTGACATAATGGGTTAGGTTATGCTTAGTATTGTATGTAGTATAACTTGGGAGCTCAAAGACCAAGGTTTTTTAGGTTTCAACGAGTAATGTATGTGATAAGCCTAGGGGACCAAGAAACAAGGTTTGTTGAGTTATGATGAATATGATATTTGGTAAGCCTTGGGGCCTGAGGACTAAGGTTTGCTAGGTGATGACAAATATGGTATTTGATAAGCCTTGGGAGTTTAAGTACCAAGGTATGCTATGATATAGTATTTTGAAGGCTTTGGGACCCTGACGATGAGGGTTGATGATAGCGCAGTAGATGATGATCTTGTAAACTAGATGTGTAAGTGTAACCCGATCTATAGGGATCCTTCAACTTGTAGTATCTTTACGCATAAAGTTTCAGGTAGTCTGAATATATGTCCAAAGATGTAAGATAAAAGAAAAAAAAAATAGAAATGATACAATAACTATTACAGCTCATGTCCCCACTACAACAATCATCTTGCCATAAATATACATGATACGGCCATCGAATACATCATTATAAACCTTTATAAACATAATTATACAACTCCAACTTATTAATAATAGTAAACCAAATATTTATATATACAAAATCAAGTTGTAGGCTTGACAAAATAATTAGAGGGAAGATATAAGTATGTCATTCACCTCACATACAAGAGCTAGAATATACCTATACTTTCGTATAAAGCCAACTGTAAATTAGAGTGCGCTTCAATAACCACATGTACTACATCAAAGTATGATGCAACATATCTCTTGGCTACAAAATGTACTCCTACAAAAAGCAACTTCACAACCTATCAATCACTTCCTGAGCCAAACTCTGGACCTATAAATATTTTAATAACAATGTACAAAAGGGAGAGAAAATGTATGGGGTCAGAAATAAAAAATATGATAAATTTGAGAGTAAGCAGTAAATAGCATGTATCTAACATGTAAATGAACATATTTATTATATATATTATTACATATGTAAAGGTGTACACATACAACCATTACTTATAAAGTAACATCCGTATTCGAAAACATAACTCGTCTATGCCAACTACTTAAAGAGGCAACACACACACACACACATACATACATATAGGAGACTTATATCGACCATACTTTCTTCTAACCAATGCACTTATGCATACGAGACTTATCTCATTTTCACTTAAAAAGAAAGTTAAGACTTATCCCTTTGCTTTATCTTTTAAAACAAAAATGGGAGCTTCTCATACCATTTTTAAATCAATTTCGGCGTTTCACATTGTCCTTTTTCGTAAAACAATTTGGGAATTTCAAATGGCCTTGGGTAACTTATTCCCATATGTTTATGATTTTTGGGTACTTATTCCCTTATGCTTATGATTTCAGGTACTTGTTCCCTTATGCTTATGATCTTGTTATGTTTATGAACATGAATGCTTATGATCATGTTATTCTTATGAAAATGAATGCTTTGCCAAATGCCTTACTTAACAAATACGCCACAACAAAATGCGACATGAATGATCAACGTACTTACTTACATAATTGTCATAACAAATTGTGACCTACAAATGCTTATACATACAATCAAATGTATGAGTATTCAATCAAACTTAGGCTTAAATAATGTACAAGCTTCTTACACTTATAAAATAAATATGCTACCACTACTTATATATAACATGCTTCCAATACTTATTCATACACTTACATACTCATACATACGTCCCCAACTTATACATTATCCACTTACTTATACTCACTACACTACTTATACTTACTACGCGTATTTATACGCTTACTTACATTGCATATTTGCATCATATACTTACTTCATATATTTGTACTTACCTTACATAATTTAATGCCTTGATTTAATTGTAAGGCATACGGGGAATATAATCCATACATAAATGAATTGTACTCCTAAAACTTAAAACATGAACATACATTCTATCTACGTACATATGTTCAAACTTATACTATTGTTTGTTTCTGTCCATATCTTAATATGTATGCGTCCAAGTGCGCCACTGAAAGATTACTCCAATGCTTAATCAAAATCGCCCCTTTCTTAGTTTTCCCAAATGAGTTTTCTACACCATACGAAATGAGGCGAACCTAACCAAGAAGTTGTCTACGAAAGATAAGAAATAAATTTGAATAATTTATTTCAATGTAACTCGACACAAAAATTGAGATAAATTTAACGAAAATGGAAATTAACGACACTTACATCAATATATACGCCTCGTAATGAAAATAAAAAAAGAGTGGAAACTTCGGAGCCAAATAACGAGCAATTCTAGATGATATTGCCTCGTAAACACCGAAACTTTGGCCCCCCCAAGACGATCTATCAAACGAACTTAGATCATATTGCACCTAGATATAAAAATGATCCATATGATGTAAGAAATAAGAAAATCCAATTTATTTCAACGTGCCAAAAAGACACGAAAAATTAGGAAAAACAAACGAAGGCGAGAGAAAGGAAAACTTACTCCAAAACCTTCTCCTCGAAGCAAAGATTCCAAAATCCACTTTTTAATCTTGGGCGAACTCCCGACCTAGATGATTCTGAGCTAAAATGTTAAAAAATCCATTTCCTTCATATCCCCCTCTCTCTTTCTTACTGACTGGAAAAATGGGAAAAATAATACTACCCACGCAAAAAATGGGAGAAAAAAACTGGTCCCCATTCGACACTGTCGTTCAAACGACATTAACCTCGTTCGAACGGTTCTACTGTTTGAATGGCACAAAAACTACTGTTCGAATGGTAGAATCTGCAACCATGCAGTTTTAGAATCTCGAAGATTTTTCTAAGGTACTGGGTGAAATTCCAAAAATCTTAATTATTGACAAACTTCTCCAAAACTCATTCTACACTTCGAAAGGCTATTCCATGACTACTAATGCCATACAACGAGTTTATAAAAAACATGATATGACTATGAATGGAAATGCCATAATTATGAATCATGATCAACAATATCATAATGATCATGCAACAACTACAATGCCACCAACGAGAATAAATAATATCACTACTAACTATAATAATATTATTTATAATCACAAAAATTTATACGAATTTTTTGGGAGTCACAGAAAGGTTCGACTAGGTGTTTGAATTGAGGCTTCCTTTCAAATGTAGAGAGCAGACATTGTACTTTAGGAATTCATTGCCAAAATAGGTCAGAAGCAAATGGTGATAGACAAATTGGGTTTAAGGGGATAATGTTAAACTTTGGTCTCGTCCGAGATTGAATCTTAACAATTTCATATTTCAGTTAAAGTTTTTTGTACATTTAATAAGGTACGTATTTAATTTCATATTATTAATATTGCGATTTTAGTTTCGTATCTTAATTTATTACTAAATTATACAGTGGGAATAACAAGGTGAACCAAATTCTGTTATAGGTTTACGTTATTGGGATGGATAATTAAGTATGAAGCTAAAGCTTGCATAATTGTCAAAACAGAAGCGCGGGAAATTAAATGGAAAACAAAAGTGGGAAGCGAGATCTAAAAATATCGGGAAAATGAGAATATGATTGTAAAATTTATCGGATATAATTATAAAATGTGTAGGTAACGTAAAGAAAACATATTTGATTCTGGAAAATATTTTTCAAACTTATGAATACCTGTTATACTTGAATTTCTATACTTATTTTTGATATTTTTTATAAACATACTAGTCACAATTTAACAGAACATACACAAAAAAAAATATATTTTTTAGCATAAAAATGTGAAAAATACTATATTTTATTATATTTTTTAATTAATTTTGCGTTAATTTTGTATAAATATGTACTCGTCAAATTTTCTATAAGTTTCCTATTAGTATCTGTAATGTTTCTTAGTCGTTTTCCCTATATTTTCTATGTGTATAATTCGCATTTCCGAGACATTTTCTAAGCGCTTCCGATAAGTTTCCTACGCATTTTCGAAGTATTTCCTACACGTTTTCCTTTAAAAAAAATTTGGCATTTCGTCTTAGTGTCAATAATGCGTTTCCGACCTAAAATCACTATAGTTTTACTTAAAACAAAATTAGAAATATTGATCTTTTTTGGGCTATTTTAATGTGGTAGAAATTGAAAACTTCAAGTGGTGGTGTTAAAAGTCTTCCACTCGAGGGGTGTTTTGCATTAGTCATAAGGTTTATGTTTTTGCATTATACCCAATAATTTCGAAGATTTGGTGGTCGAGTTTAAACAATCATATATTATTAATTTATTAAATTCTAAGCCCTTTTGCAATAAACAAAACAGTGTAAATGATTATTTTCTTATTTTCCGAATTGGCCTGGTGGCCACTAATTTATATTTTACAAATGATGAGATTGACAATATGATTGAAAACAAATAAACAATAAGTTAGTGTATGCATGAACAACGATAAGGCTTCGTTAATATTGTGATATCCAAATAACATAAGATAAAATATTTTTAATATATATTAGAATTCTTCTGCTTATTAAAAAAAGGGTGAAAAAAAGAAAAAAAAGAAAGTGACATAATAAGTGAAGATATACACCGATTGCTCTTTTGTTTCTTTTCACATATAATAGACATGTATGAGCTGTATTTGTCATGCAAATATTCCTTTTAGTACTTTCAAAAGAACGTAACGGTGTGAGACACAATTTTAGACGTTATAAATAAAATGTTGTACAAGTAATTAGGGATATGAGCATAAAAATTTATTGGGATTTGAAAATTTTGCATGAAATCCCACTTTAATTTATGTTTTTGCGTAAAATCCTCTTATAGTTTCAGATTCGTTGCAAAATATCTCATTAAATCTATTTAATACCAAAATTACCCTTATGAAAGAGAAATAGTATTCAATTTTTTAGCAGTAAATGAGAAATGTTCTTCTACTTTTATTCAACACATTATTTTAACCAGTAATAAATATGTACAATGTATTAATGGGATGTATAATATGCCTTGATGGATTTAATTATATGAGCAATAATATTGGAATTAAATGGTTTTGGTGGAATATGTACTTGAAGATATATTTTTGAATTTGCATTACTATATGAAATCAAATATTAATCATATCAATGAAGATTTTAGTTGTAAAAAAATAATATCACAAAAACAATAAAGTAAAGATAATACGTAAATCCAAATACTCATTTTTAAGAGTCTACACATATTTAGAACTAACAATAAATAATTAAATTATTATTTTTGTTATAATAATTTATTAACTTTCTACAATATTTCTCATAGAAGGATAATTTTGGTATTAAATAGATTTAGTGCAAGAAATTTAAAACCACAAGAATATTTTATGAAAAAAACAAACCATGGGGAAATTTTATACAAACTTTCCAAACCATAAGGGATTTTTGTATTAATATCCCTAAGTAATTACAAAATTGTTTCTACAAATTCTTATTATTATATTATGTTTTTGTGGATCATAGCCTTTGTAGCCTTTGTTGTATAAAATTATTACACGCTATTCGTTCTCCTCAGAAAACATATATTGTCGTTGTGTGTTAGTTTACCAAAATATCACTGTGAATTATTTTTTCCAATGATCGAAATGGGCTTATTTTGAATTATTTACCAATAGATATCAACTTTAACAAAAAATTTAAATTGATAAAATTATGCCCTACCTTTTATTTTAATTATTTTTTTTTCTTGTAAACGAAAAATTTTTAATCCTATGAATTATCTGCATTATAAATGTAAATAAATAATTAAAAAAATGAAGGGATAAAATCTTATCAATTTAGAATAATTTAGTTTGAACATTTATGTAGCCATCATCTCTAAATTTAAGCACACTATGAAAGAGACCAAATGTATCAATTTTTCATAAAACGTGGGACTAAATCCGACTTTTTAAAACTTTAGGGATTATTTGGATTCCATTAAAACTATGGGGATCATTCGTATGGTTCACCCACATATAAACGACTTTTTATTAAAACTATGGGGACCATTGGAGTAATTCATCTAAAAAATAAAGGGTAAATGACACTTTGCCCCAGGCGGTTTCTCATAAGTTAATTCAACCCCAAACGGTTTTGAAATTACACTCTGCCCCTTGAGAGAAACTAACTTTGAATAATGTGTAGAAAGACTCTCCTACCCTCCCTCTTTTACTAGATTTATACTATTTTCATGAGGTCAATTATGTGAGGAGAACTAAATTTTGATTTTATAAATCTACGTAACAAACTTTCATTTTATCCGGGCTTGATTGAATACTCCAATATTTATTATGATCTTTTTTTATTAGAATATAATGATATATAAGTATAAACTACTAACTCAAACCAACCAAGAAATGTATACCTTGTTGGCTTAACTCTATATTTTGCAATTCTATTTTTCCTAACATATATTACTAATAACTACTAATGTTGTAAAAATTTCTTAATGAATAAGTAAAAAAATTTCACTATTTATAAAAATATGCAAGAAAAATAATTTCACAAAAAAATTGGTTTTTGGGACGCATTGACACATATAATGGGTAGGGTTTAGCACATGAAGTAGGCACTAATTTTAGGTCCAAACGTTTTGGTGGAAAAATTTTAGAACTGGAAATTGTATTATCAGAACAACCGTCCCCTCCACATGCTTACATAAAATATAGTTTTTTTTTTATTATTATACTACTAAGATTGTTATTTAAGGAATGAGTATGTTAACTTTATTTTAACATTTGATTATCGTTTATTATGAATATGCTTAGTGATAAAGAAAAAGAACTTAGTCCATGAGATTCTCACTATTGTCGTTGCTATTATTTTTACTGCAAAATTATAGAAATCTATCGATAATTTTATAGAATTTATGAGATGATTTGTTATGGGAGTTTGTATAAAAAAAAATCGAAACTATTGATAATTTTCATGAAGTTGAGAATGAATATAGTTGCGTTAGATTCTCTTATTTTTCTCCCAGAATTTGTTCTTAATACTAATTTCAATAAACAATGAAAGAATTAACAGTCAAAGTCTGAAAATTAATGAAAATAGAATATTTGAAAATTATCCAATTTGCAAAAATTAAGGGCGTACATTGCTCTTCATTGTTAGCAGTATATTTCATAAGGTGGTCGTACAAGGGTATTTTAGACATTAAATGGATATATTTTGGACGAAAAAATGACTTTCGATAGGAATGAGTAGCGTCTAAAAATTCCCGTCAATGACCCAACGTGATGTATTATTTTGTTTCATTTAGCCTACCCTAATTTATTGGGATTTTTAAGGCTTGGATGATGATGACGACGACGATGAAATGGATATATTTTGAAATTCTATTTGATGTTCACTTTACCTTGAAAACTTGGGTGCAAAGTGTGGTAGAGACAATTTCAGAAACCTCATAGGGTTTTCTGTAGTTGTCAGAAATCTCGTGGGGGCAATGTGTAATTTACCCAAAAAGAAAAACTTTTTATGAATGGGAGAACACCGGCTGACAAAGTAGCGAATTTTTAGTACCAAAAATAATTTTTTTAAAATAAAATTATAAAATTGGTTTTGAAAATTTTTATTATAAATAATTTTATTATAAAATTTTCATTTTTGTAACTAAAAAAAACTCAACACCTTCACATCCCTAAAAATAGTGGAAGACGCTCCTGTCTTGCACGCATTGTTTGTTTTCATATTTTAAGGTAGCTGAAAAAACTGCATCTTCTGTTTTTGGATGAAACTTTTTCTAATTTTGGAAATCACATTTAACTCTTCCTTTATATCTTATAGTACCTTTTTTTTTTTTTATTATTAGGAGAATAGTCATAAGCATTGAAGAAGTTTTTCAAAAAAACAAAAAAATAAAAAAATTTGAAGAAGGGTATCAAATATTTCTTCTTCTAGTTTCACTTTTTATCTGCAGTTTCTAAATTTTCTCGTTTTTCTTTTCTATTGTTTCACATTTTATTTCCTCCTACTTCACATTTTCTTTGAAGTTTCTAAATTTTTTTGTTTTCTTTTCTGTGGTTATTTTGTTACCTCCAGTTTCATACTTTTTTTGCAGTTTCTAATCTGTTTGTGTTTTTCCCTTCTTTTTTTTCCACTCCTCTTTCCTTTTGCAATTTCTAAATTTCTGTTTCTGTTTCTGTTTTTGTTTTTGTTTTCTAAGCTAGGAGAAGTATACAGAATTTCCATGGAAGAGATGGGTAAAAATCCCCTACAAACGCCTTCAAGTGAACCATCAAGGTTGAAAAGACCAGGATGCCCTTCATCTCCACGGCCCCGACCGTCAACTGACCCGTCGAGGTTGAAAAGACTAGAATGCCCTTCATCCACACTGTCCCGGCCACGATCAGGTCCTTTCTAATGACTTTATTTGAATGTTTTTTTTTTCTTTTCAAAATTATACCAGAGTTAATTTATTTTAGTGTGTAATGAGCTATGATGGTTGTTATATACAGCAATATATCTATTTAGGTATAATATAATTAATTAGTTTAATTTTTTTTTTTTTCTGATTTTCCTTGTTAATTTTCATGCTATGTTGAAATAAAAAATTTTCAATATCCCATCTGGTGTTCAAAATTGATCTTGAAAAAGCTGTTCCTTCGGATATATTTTAAACTCATGATCCGATGCACGAGTTACGTGTATTATTTTTTTTATTAGACTAATTTTAATTATTTTTTTTTTAAATTGGATGATTTTTATATAGCATCTTGTATTTTTTTTCCCAATTATTTATAATTTTATAATAAATCGGATTCGGTAAGATTTATACTATGATAATGTTTTTACAAAAAAATTAATATCATTTAGGTTAATTTTAGTTATGAGAAAATATGTATATATAATGACGCTACTTTACAAAAAAATTAATATCTATTTAGGTTAATTTTAGGTATTTGAAAATTTTATTATGATAATACTTTAAAAAATTAATGTTAATTAGGATAATGTTCATTAATTTATAAAGAATCATAGATTGGTATGAATTAATTTATAAAAATATTTTTATTTTTAAATATAATTTTAGTCATTTCTATTTAATAATAATTTATTTTATATTTCTGCAGATATATATATATATATATTTGTGTGCGTGTATATATTAGGAATGTGCATGATATTATAGAAATTTAATAATTTTTATTACGGTATATTGATACATATGTATATAATTTCAATAATTTATCTCATGGTAAGTTTTAAAAATACTAATTTAATGGGTGACATGTCAAAAAAAATTCTGCTGATAAATATTAGCAGATATAGCTATAGGAACATACAACAGATATTAGGGGCGAATGTCTTAAAAATGCATTTTCTTGAAAGCTAGAGCCTTTTCATCATTTTTTACCAATGACTCAATGGTTAGATGACTCAAAATTAGAATGCACAGACAGTTTTATTTTAAGTGTATTCGCAGAAATGTCCGATGATGGGTTTCTGTTCGGTCCAATAGGTTCAGCATGGTGAGGTCTTGGGCAAAAATGGAGAGTGATTTAATCTTGCCCATTGAATGCGGGCAATAGTATTGTCCGGATGACAGGTTTTGAGTTCGGAAAATAATTCCGGATCAGAGCAATTTGACTGTTTGGTTTCCTTTCGGTAGGTTTTGATTGAGACCTATGTATATCATATTTCGTGTATTAGGTCCTTCGGACATAAACACCGGTTTAGCAAAGACTTGGAGGATTAGCCTGGTTTGGGTGAACCTCGGTAAATCTTGATGTTTTTTGTTTATTGACTTGTGTTTTATTATCTTGTTGGTGAATCATCTACGGTTGTTTTATGCGATATCATGTGGTCCCGATTAGTTAATTGGGAGTTGTGGCTTTTCCCATATCAAGATTTTGCACAAGTCATTTTTCGAGACGCCTTTTTTTTGACTGAGCATCTTAACTATCGAAAAAGTTTCAGCTAAGGACTAATGAGATTTGATGCTTCTTCATGCATATGTTAATCATGGGTGATATAGTTATTCGCACACACCTTATTACATACTCCGATTTCATCGAACTACGAAAATCTCTGTGTTTTAGTTTTACGAGCATTTATTGTTCAAAGTTCAACCAAATTCGGTTTCAGTGACAGCACCAATGCTCGGAACTTTAGAAGATCCTTTCAACATAGCAGAAGACGAAGATGACAAAAAGCCCATAATCGACCCGTTATCGAGGCTCCGACCTTTTTGGTTCCCAAATCAAGAACAAATACCTTCACAAAATTCTCCGGAGGAATCCGTTATAATCAAGCAGATGAAGAAGTTGTTGGTGTCCAAACTCTTCGCACCGAACAATATAACTATGGAAATCAATGCCATGATCGACCATGCAAACGGGACTTTCCACACTTTGGCATATTTGTGGGACAATGATGTGGCATTTTACGATGCTATCCGATCGTACATCTATTGGTACCACGAGTGGGTCGTCGCAGATGCGCTCAGAAATCGGCTTTGCAAGGAGATCATAGACCAACATGAGAAACTTGAAATCGACTTGAAAAAGGCTGAAGAAGGTGTACAAAATGCCGAATCTAATCTCTCGATTGCGAAAAATGAGGTGGCGTTAATACGAGAAAAGATAAGAAATTTGGAGCAAGAGCTGGTTCAGAGGGAAGATCGAGTGATTATGTTGGCTGTTGAAAAAGAAAAATGGGAACGGGTTCGTCATGGTGTGAATGTTGGGCTTAAAGCGGCCGTGGCGAAGGGAAAGGAGAGCGAGGAGACGTTGAAGAAAATCGATGATCGACGAAAAGCAGCTGTTAGTGGGATCTCCGAGATGAGAAAGCTGCTAAAAAGCTTTAGCCAGTAGTTATATATTTCTCCCGAGACTTGTTCTGTTTTGATTATTTATCGACATTACTAGGTGTTCACTTGAGTATATATATCCTATCATGTTTAGATAATATGCGATAGTATGCTCGTAGCCCGGGAGTTTGAGTAACACGAAAGTACTTTAAGTATATAATCTAAGGTCGATTAAATTATAAATCAGGCTTATGTTTTCTGATATGTAACAAGTTGAGCATTGTATATAAAGGACTCAAGGTGAAGGTTAGGAAGGTTCATGAGCGGATGTATTGAAGATAATAAATAATATATGAATGGTCGGTCATTGTTCCAGACCAAACGGCAGTAGTTGCAACCTGTTGCCGTTAGGCAATGGTTTAGAATTTCAGGTCACAGGAATCGTGGGTTCTGATGCCAGTCAACACGATGTTCAAGTTGTTAACCGAATCAAAAATGCGAAGAAGAGGCTTGTCATGCTTGTTGTAGTTGTCGGTCGTCTCCACGAAAATTTGTACGTACTTGAATACTTTTATTTTTGTAAGCTAGAGTAGCGAAGCATTAGCCGACCAATGGTGGCTGGGAGCCATAGCCCTCCGACTTCCGAAATTGTTTCAAATTTCGTGTGTAAAGTCGGAAATCTTTCCGAGATGTCCACTGTACAATCCTCCCTGCGAAATGAGAAACAAAGTCTCCATATAGAAGAAAGAGGCTCGGCGGCCCCCCGTCAGGACTCTTAGATCTGCCACTTTAGTTATTTCATTTTGGACCCCTGTTTTATTGAAAATTTTGAATGAACGAACGAACACTTGAGATTTTTCTTCATAAAAACTAGTAAATTTTTGGCAGTGATAGGCTCCGTGGTCTTCATGATTTGATTTTTCTACGTAAAAATCTTGGCGTTCCTTTACGTTTATTTTCGCGTATACATGTTATTGATCATTATACTTTCAAGGGAGTTGGAGATTATCGATTCCTTGGGTAGCTAAATTTCACGGACGTTATCAAGATCGTCGGGGACGCCATTGAACTGAACTAAGTTAGAGAAAAACAAGGTTTTAGCATTTATCGCAATTTCTTTTGTTTTACTTTTGCCATTGCTTTGGTTTTGCTTTTTGTTATTTTTTCTATTTTGGCAACTCAAATTTCACATAGGCTATTTTGCTTTCGCTAATTAAGGTTTTATGTTTTTTGCTTTTGTTTTTTTGTTTTTTTAAAAAGAATTGTGTACTCAAATTTAACATACGGCATCAAGATCCCGCAGGGGCAAAATTGAACTTTCGTCATTTTTTTTCACTTGGCTACTCAAATTTCAAGCACGTCATCAAGATCCCTCGAGGACGCCATAGAACAGAACCAAATTAAAGAAAAAAAACCAGGTTTTAACATCGGACGGGGATACAATTTGTTTTCTTTTGCTCTCGTAATCGTTTTGGTTTTTTCTTTTCATTTTTTTAGTATTTTAATTTTGCAACTCGAATTTCACATTCGTCATCAAGATCCCTCGCGGACACAGCAAACTAAACTAAGTAAAAGAAAAACAAGGTTTTAGCATCCGATGCTGTCGTTGTTTTGTTTTTTGCTTTTGTCGTTTTCTATTTCGTCTATTTATAATTGACGTACGCACACAATTGAACTTGAAATAAACTACTAATCACTTCTACTAACATTCTGAGAGATCTCGTCCGTATTACCAACATATATATATATATATATATATATATATATATATAAACACAACGTTCTTGTGACAATTTACGAACGAGTTGTTTGACAAACCATTTTGACGTTTTCGTGAATTCGAATTTCATTCTTGCCAAACATGAAATTACAAGTTTTTCTATGTGTTAATACCAACATGCTCCTAACATCAAAAGCACTTTTCACACATTGGCATAAAGTGTTTATAACACTCATAAAATGAAGAATGTGCTTCGCCTCATTTTCATTTTTCTACTAACTATTTCGTCAATCGTCATTCTATCATGAAACCTCATTTTTTAATAGCTCGAACTATATTTATTGGAAAGCACGAATAAATTTTTTTCTCATCGTATAGAAGTGCAGACCAAGTGGGAAAATCAAGGGGGAAAAACCTCCAAAAAAGTGCAACCTTGAAAACCAATCCGATTGCTGTAAACAAGGCGGTGGAAGGCGGTGGCCCATCAAAGTGCGACGGGAAGTACCACTCGGATGAAACCGCGGTGGTGACACTGTTGAGTGGATGGTTCAAGAACAAGAAGAGGTGCCACAATTATATAACTATACACACGAATGGGAGGAGCATGAGGGCTAAGGTGGTCGATGAGTGTGACTCAAAGATGGGGTGCGACTCTGTGCATGCTTACCAGCCACCGTGCCCAAACAACATCGTCGATGCATCAGAGGCTGTTTGGAAGGCTTTGTGCATGCACGAAAAGGATTGGGTTTGGATGGCAGTTACATGGTCCGACTAGCGAACAAGTTTCAACAGCAATTTTCACAAGCTTACAAAAAAATTTGGACTAATTTCATGTTTTGTTACTTTTTTCATCATTGTGGTTGTGTGTTAGCAGAACAAATTGTTTGGTTGGAAATTTTAATTAAATAAGCTAATTTGTTTTTCGTTAAGGGAAAAAAACTAGATGCATCCAGCTTAAATTGTTATTAAATGCTGAATAGATTCGGTCAAAAACTTCTCTCTTATTTAAGTTAAAATAACAAATAAACTCAGTTTAAAATTTGCGTTGTCAAATGCTATCCAGTTTTTAATCGAATAAGCTGAAAAATTAAAGTTTATAAATTGCAATCAAACAAAAGTTTATTTTGGAGCTTATTTTGCCGAATTAAATTATCAGATTGAAACAATGTGGTCGAACAATTTGTCCTGCAAATATTTCAAATACTTAAATAAAAAAATCGAGCAATGGACCATCTCCAATTTTGTGCACCAACAAGTCTCACCCCTTGATTGTGAACAGATTAATCATTTATTTAGGATGGGTTTAAAAGTTGTCCTCGATTGCGTGCTCTAACAAGTCTTGTGTGAGCGCCCACACGACGATGTAGAATTATACGTACGTACTGCATAGTTCCGTTACTTCCGATACTATGATGACTTGTCTAGCATTATTTTGCGCTACCATGCTACCATCTAAGAGTGATTTTTTAGTTGAGTGTGAAGTGCGTACTTGGTTGATCTTGATAATCACCTCATCGCTCGTACCAAAATGTTCTCAATGGATTATAAACGGAAACTAATCAAATAAACAAGGCATTAAACATATGAAGATTTTTTTTTCATCCAAACACCGTTGGTATATATATATATATCTATATATTTATTTATTTAATTTTTACCAATCGTAATATGTAAAGCAATAAAAGAAAGTTACAAGAATCAAAATCTAGTACCCTCTTAATCAAAATCTCTGCCATTAGTTGGAAAGCAATATTATAGTCTACAGTTGCGTTATCAATTATGGAAGTAGAATATATGGCTATAATTGAGGTAGTGAAGGAAGCTATTTGGTTGCAAGGGCTACTCGGCGAGTTGGATTTACAATAGGATCATACGATTGTTCATTGTGATAGTCAGAGTGCCATACATTTAACCAAAAATCAAATGTATCATGAGCAGACCAAATACATTGATGTTATATCATTTTTTCCGATATATTATATCTCAAGGGAAGATAAATGTTCAAAAGATCGGTACAATGGATAATCTACCATTTATGTTAACTAAGCTAGTACCTACATCCAAGTTCAATCATTTCTTGGACTTAATCGGCATACAGAGTATTTGAGGACCCTTCCTGATTAAGCGAGTATAGAGAAAGGGAGTTTCATGTTTGTATCTACATGGGATTAAGGTGGAGATTTGTTAGACAAGCCTCATATTTAGCATGACCTGTGGCTTCATGTTTGGTGTGGTCTCATGTTTGGTGTAAACCTTGTGGCCTTATGTTTCACATGACTTCATTGACAAGACACCTTTTAGTTTAAATAGGTGCCATAGGCAAAGGCTCAAATCATCAAAAAATTTCAACTAGTAAGAGAAACTAGTATTTGAGTGTACAGGTGGTGTAATGAAATATATATTGAGAGTTGTGAGGTTAATTATTGGCTACATATTAATTTGTTAGAATATTGTACCAAGTATTATTGAGTATTTTTTACATTTTGTAACCTCTTATTATACTAGTGAAATATTTTCCAGTGTTCACATTGGACTAGGCGTTAGGGCTGAACCACTTGTATTGTTGTCTCTTGTGCGTTGCCATATTTTCTATTATTTTCCCATCTCCGCTACTTTATTGCCATAATAAATCTTTATTACAGAATTTCGTCACAACATTATAGCTCAATAACAATGAAGTAGGAAAAAGATCGCCACTAATTAGGTCAGATATAAATAGTCGTTAATATAGAATCCACAATATCTAAACAAATATTCAAACTTAGTGATTAATTAAACCATATTGTAATACTCCCCTCATAGAGCCGTTGACGGATCCAAAAATATGTATCGGCTATAAAATTACAACTGTACGGTATCAATTATAATTTTATCGATAAATCCGCATATTGAATCTCAGGAACTCCTACTAACGAGAAAAATTACTTAGACGTTTCTATCAAATATATTTTTCCAAGGAAACTTAGTCAAATAAAAATAAAAAATAAACATCGCCTATAAGGCCCCAAAATTTTCAACAACACTGTAGCAACACTGTAGCATGTTGAACAGTGATTTTAAGAGATAAAATTAGACTTCTGTATGTCTACAGCATGCCATGACCTAATTTTGAGACGGT
>MKEJ01012978.1:0-11812 GCA_001753735.1 Embelia ribes
GCAAAATGGGCTCAAATTAGTTTTTTTTACTCAGATGATCTACCAAGACATATGGTGGTTTAGTGGCATTTACTCAGATGTCGAATCCTGACATTTATTGGTTTTTACTCAGATGTCAAATCCCGACATTTGGTGATTTATACTCAGATGATCTACTTGACATATGTTGGTTTGGCTAGATAGGATTTTTCCTCAGATGATCAACCACAACATCTGGTGGGGTAGTCCTTGGCTACATACTCAGATGTTCAACCACGATATCTGGTATTTGACGTACGTTATTTCACGCATCGACGTGACATGTATTAGCTTAAGCCAGACATAGCTCAAGTTGTGATTCTACGGATGATTATTTACAGCACATCGTACAAGATTTCATATCAGTACCATTATTTTCTGTACTATTTATCTTATTGATATTTCATGGTATTGTAAACTTACCACCTACTTTAGATATTTCCTAAGCAGATTAGGCAGTTGTCAGCACTCACACAGTAGTTTCGTCAAGCTTACGTCAGCATCTGGTAGGTTTTGGATTTTTGGGTTATACTTGTATGGACTTATATAGAATTTTATTCCACGCATACTCTGATTATTGTATTTTGTTTCGGCGCATTGTTTACGCCGTGTATTGGACTTAGTTAGTAGACTGTTGAATTAGAATACGAGGATGTTGTTTATGGATATTTTGTATAGTTTCAGCTTTATGTAGTTTGGTTTTGTTTTTATTATTGTGATTTGGGTACTGTTAGTGCATCACCCCTCGGGTTTCGGATGCTTGGGATTCGGGGGCATGACAAGCATTCTTTACTTGAGCTTCATGATTTTATCATGTTATATTTTGGGCTTTGTAGAGTAATATTATATGATGTTATAATCATGTTTCATACAATGTTAACCTCTTATTTATCGTTTTGAGACTTGACTAACCATATACATTTCCATTTCATTTCTTCCTACTGGACTTGTTTTGTAAGCGCTGACGCAGAGGCGGGGGAGTAGGAGGAGCTTTCGGAAATGTATATAATTGGTTCTACTTTTGTAGTATTATCATTGTATAGCTATATTTTGATGCACTCTGATGTATTCGAGTGAAGGCATACATATACCTTCTATGATAGCTCTTTCATTTGACAGACAATCTCAATTGTATTATATTGTAAACAGGGATGTTTATTTACTGCATTATATATGTGTATCTTTTTATGGAAATGGCACTGGCCATTCTCCTTTCTTTTGTAGTATAGATTTATTTTTAGTTTTGTATTGGCTTGCTATAGATGAGTAGTATCGTCCTATAGCGGTGGATTGTTATGTTGAGATTCACTTTGTTGCATTTCATTTCGTTATATTCCAATTATTTTACAGAATTTATCTCATGTTCGATTATATAACCCACGCCACCTGGTTTTGGGACTGCCGCGGGGGGTGGGGGGTGCGCAACAGGGTGGTATTAGAGCTAACTAGATTATATAAACCTTGATAGCCTATGGGTATCAATATCGGGTTGAGAGTGATATACATATGTGCATTATGGTTGTTTTCATAGCATAGCATGAACAAGCATGGACCTATGTATAATAGATCATAGATGGTGAATACTATCATGTATTCTTTTCTTACCTGACATTTTTCTTTATCATGGTTATTATATCAAAGATAAATGACTGTGGATGGAAAATGAAGAGGCAAAGGTTGAGAAGCATCTACACGTAGTCGAGGTGGTCGTATAGGGGCTCGTGTTGCAGAGGATAAGGTTATTGCTAAAGTGATGCAAGTTCGTACTCGTGCTCAGACTTCAAAGGCATGCAAGGTAAAGATTCGAGCAACCGATCACATCCCAGAGCTCGAGTATACGATGAGCATTGATGAGAGTTTAGTTCCCTCAGTAGATGAGGTTTAGTTGCCATACCCTCCAGTTCAACCATCAGCTCAATCGAGGCTGGATATCAATATCGCAGAGGGGTTGAGTTTGGTTCAAGCTTTAGAGGCTTCCCTGAGGCGGGTTGATCATGGTTTGGGATCAAGTTTGAGAGAGGCCAAAGGAGTGCCAGAGTCGAGAACATTCGTGGCCTATAAGAAGTTTTGGTCTATGGATCCACCTACATTCATTGGAGAAGGGGAGGCAATTTTAGCAGAAGGATTGGGTCCAAGATATTAAAAGGATTTTTTGGACCTTACGTATGGAGGAGGATATGTTGAGGATGGAGGTAGCACCGCATTATCTTTGCGGTAAAACTACCCATTGGTGGTGTAGCAAGGAGAAAGAACACCGAGGTGGGGAGCTTCCTTGGCTTGCCTTTTGAGAGCTATTCTTGGAGGAGTTTTTTCCCCAGATGCCCCATGAGAGGAAGCAGGAGGAGTCCCTCAAATTGACTTAGGGTAGTTTGTCGGTGTAGGACTACCAGAGTTCTTTTACTGAGTTATCCCATTATACGCCTAAGTACGTTGCAATAGAGGAGATGAGATGTCGCCAGTTTAAGAAAGGGTTATGACCCTCTCTATAGACATGTGTGATGGAGGGAAGGCCTAAGACATTTAAATAATGTCTTGATACAACGATGGATATTAAACATAATCTAGCTAGTAAGCAGCAACTGAAGGCATCTCTTCTTTTTTCTTCTCGGCCTTCGGCACAGAGTTTGGGGATGCTGGTTTAGTTATAGAGGTTTAATACATAATATGGGAAAATTATTTTTCTAAATAGTGGAATCCTATTTACGAAATTCATGCAAGCTTTTGGTGAAATTTAAAGAAAAGACATATATTGAAGCATGTTTAATTATGCACATTAGTATATGGCATTGTATTACATCATCATGCTTGCATTCATTATTATTCGAGCATTCATACATACATGATCATAATTCATGAAGCATTGTTTTCGAAAAGAAAAATGTGGAGATTTCGGGATAGAAAAGGTATGAGTATTAGTGAGTCGTATTGAGTCTTTTTTTATTTCTTTTTGGGGATAGGTCAAATTTTACCAAACTAAAATAAGAAATATTATGAGCAACCTGACAGCTCTAAGTCGGGCCTATGATTCGAGGTACGTGTGCCGTTCGTGCTGTTTCATATGGTATAAAGGGCATAGTAATACTAGTCCCACTTTTGTCGAGTCGTGTTAGTTTTGTATGAGAAATATATCTGGGCTCGGAATAAGCAAATGAGTTTTAAAAAATGAGGAATTTGAATAAAAGCTCAGAATGAGCATTTGATACGAGAATGAGGAATATGAGAATGAGGAATATGAGAAATATGGAAAATGAGGAAAATGAGAATGAGAAACATGGAAAATATGAGTATGCGGAAAAACTTGGATTTGGAAATGTGTTTGGTTAGGAAAATATTTTATGAAAATGGTGTTTGGACATTGTTGGAACATCCATGTGGCATATCATATAGCATTGCACATGCATACATATCATAGAGTATTTAAACTTGTATTTAGAGTTTTACTAAAAATCTGACTGTATTATTTTTATTATCTTTCTGTACAACATGATTATAAATGTACAGGAGCAGTGGACCATAACATGCAAACTTAGGCTATCGAGGAAGCGATAACATCTTTTGGTTATATCTTTGTAAAGGCCATTGCTAGGGTATGTTGTATTTATATTCATACCTTATTATGCAGTATTGTTGGTACTTTTGGCCATGGGCACTTAGCTTGATCCTGTATGCACACGTATTGTTATTATGTAGCTACTGTTGTATCTATTAGTTGTGGATCATTGTATTATGGAACTTGATGTATATGAAATCAAGCTTTGTTTATGATTATGGATGTATATTGGCAAGGATGGTGTAAATGTATTTTGATTTCTTTTGGTTATTATGGTTATTATTAGTATTCTTTTTATTTTCTTTTTCTTTTTCTTTAATAGCTCACGACCCGAGTTCATGGCTAGAATTCGGAGAGTGACAGGTTAGTGTCAGAGTTAACCGGGTTACATAAATCTAGGTGGCTTATGGGTAGGAAATGTGGCCAGGATAAGAGTGATATGCATGTTTATATTTGGTAGTAGGGACTTGTTTAGTTAACGCATCTTAGTTTGAATTGTACTAGCCTATTATAGTTAGCCTAACGGACTTTATTTTGTTTGTTGGTGATGTAAAGTAAGAATGAGACCGCGGTAGAGGTCAAGGATATCGGGGAGGTGGTCGAGTGGGAGAACGTAATGAAGAACAAGTTACACCTATGCATACGCGTGCTCATTTGTGAGAAGAGGTAGAGGTTGAGATGAGGGAAGCAGAAGGCATTCCCCCTTTGGAAGACATAGTGGAAGAGAATGAGGAGGAGAGTAAAGAAAAGGTTCCCGAACCTCAACTTTATAATCTTTTATACGCTCGAACACAACCGGGAGTTGATCATGCTGGAGAATTTCCATTCGCATAGTCCTCTAACATGTTTAGGGCCATGGAAGCAGCTTTCAATTGGATGACAAGAGGTGCCGGAATAAGTGATGATACGCAAGCTTTAGTGGCTCAGAGGCATTTGCGTATGCTGGATCCACCTATTTTCAAGGGAAATGCCGAGTCAATAGAGGTTGAGAAGTAGTTGATGGGGGTTGAGCGAATTTTTAAGTCACTCTAAATGGCAGATAATGCCATTCTATTTAAGGGGTGAAGCCGAAGAGTACTGGAAAGGGCAGGAGAACTTGAAGAACTGGAGGACATGACTTGGGCAGCATTCCAGGTAATATTTTTGGAGGAATTCTTTTCGGACATAGAATGGAAAAGGAAAAAGGAGGAGTTGTCAAAACTTAGTGCAGAAAGGCACAATGGTTCAGCAATATCAAAGGGCTTTTACGAGCCTTTTGAGGTATGCACCGGAGATCACCACTACTGAGAAGCTTTGATGTCGGTAGTTCGAGAAGGGTATATGTCCTTCTATTCATATTCCAGTAACATGGGTTTACACAAGTCATACAAGCATTGTGTGAGCGCTACTATGAAGGTTGAAGAGGGCATACTCACTAAGCAGCATATTGAGGGTACTCATTATTTAAAGCCTTTGGGGCAATTATCGGGCTCGACGGTTCGAGACTTTGGAGTGAGTTCAGTCAATCGGGTTAGCTATGGTGGTGGCAATCATGGGGGTGGTTCGAACAATGGTGGTAGTAGTGATAGGAAAAAGTCTAAAGAGGCCTTTACTTCATCTTTTCGAGGCCGGTCTTTTTCAAATCGGTCAGCACCTTCAGGGTCAGTAGTTCGGGGCCTAGAGTGTAATTCTTATGGCCCACCAGGTCAAATATCTTGAGATTGTTTATTGCCTCAGACGTATCGTCCTTATAGCACAGAATGGCATATTCGGGTTGTTTGCCTTCAACCTTTTTGTCACAATTGCGGCAATAAGGCTATTTGCATATTCAGTGTCTAGAGAGGTTTGCAATCCCTGGCAACTCTCGCGGACCTGTTCAATCTACTCCTTCAATAGCAGCATCTCAGCAGCCCTCTATGGCACCATCTTCTACTTCTTATCATGGTATTAGGTCTTCTCAAGGCAGTATTTAGGGTGTGGGGTCCTCACAGGTTGGATTTCAGGGGAATGGTTCTTGGAGAGGATTCCAATAGGGTAAGATTTCTCAGGCCCATGCCTATGCTATGCCTCAAGTATCGGAGGTAGTCGAGCCTTCGGTTGTTAAAGGTACACTACCTTTTCTTTCTATATAGCCATATATTTTATTTAATATGGGTGCACCACGATCATTCATTACATCACGTTTTGTTCACATGTTAGAATTGCCCATTTCTCGGTTAAATGAGTCGATTTAAGTTGGTAGCTCAGGTGGGGATATTATTTATATAGATATTGTCTGTCGAGACTGTGAATTACTTATAGTGGATAATATATTTTAATATGATTTCATTGTCTTTGACATGTAAGGTTTTGATGTCATTGTGGGTATGGATTGGAGCTGAAGAGATTTATTCAATGAAGTTCTTCACCATAGGGTGCTACTGCATTATTTGTACCAAAGAAAAAAGTTTGGATGAGATGTGTATCGACTATCGGAAGTTGAATCAGGTTACTATAAAGAATAAGTATCCATTGTCGCACATTGATGATCTTTTTGATTAACTTTGGGGGTTGAAGTTTGTTTCTAAGATTGACTTACGTACGGGATATCATCAGCAATGGGTTAGGAAGGAGGACATTCCAAAGACAACTTGTCAAACTCGGTATAGGCATTTCGAAATTCTTGTTATGCCTTTTGGACTTACTAATGCTCTTGCAGCTTTTATGAATTTGATTAATCGGATTTTCCAGTCTTATCTTGATCCGTTCGTCATGGTGTTTATTGATGACATTCTTGTCTATTCTCCTTCAAAGTAAGCATATCGTGAACACCTCAATATCATTCTTTCTACCTTACGAGAACATCGGTTGTATGCCAAGTTTTCTAAATATTAATTTTGGCTATCGGAAGTTGGTTTTATTGACCATGTTGTTTCAAAACATGGGGTATCTACAGATGCTACTAAAATAGAGACCATTACCGGTTGGGAATTACCTAAATCTATTTTTGAGATTCGGAGTTGTTTAGACCTTGCGGCCTACTATCATAGGTTCGTTAAGGACTTTTCACATTTGGCAGCTCTATTGGCTTGACTCACTCGCAAGAGAGTAAAGTTTGAATGGGATTAAAAATGTAATGAATCATTTCTTCAATTAAAATTTTTGCTAACATCGGCTCCTATTCTTATTATTCTAGAGTGGGACATTAGATATAGGTAGATTATGATGCTTCAAAAGAGGGTTTCAGTTACGTCCTTATGCAAACTAGGAAGGTAGTTTCCTATGCGTCTAAGCAATTAAAGAAGCATGAAAGGAACTATCCAACTCATGACCTAGAACTTAGAGCCGTAGTGTTTGCATTGAAGTATTGGTGATACTATCTGTATGGTGAAAAGTTTGAAGTCTTTTCGGATCATAAATATCTCAAGTATATGTTCACTCAATGGGACTTGAATATGAGACAACAAAGATGGATGAAATAGTTAGACCAATATAACTTTGATCTAGAGAATCATTCAGGGAAAGCGAATGTGGTAGCCAATGCGTTGAGCCGTAAGACTCGTTGCACTCTTGCTTGTCTTGTAATGAATAAGTGGAAAATGCTTCAGGTTCTTAACGAGTTTTGATTGGATTGTGTCGAGGTGAATGATCGAGCAACATTGTTTACAATTGAGGTCGAACCAGCTCCAACCAACCATAATCGCTTGTGTTGTAGAAGCACAACGTGTTGATGACGAGTCAAATGTGTATCCATTCGTATTCTTTCTGAGCATGGTCTAGATTGGTGGACCATTTCCAACAATAGAATATTACATTGCCAAGGTTGTCTATTTGTCCCTCTATCTATTCGGGAAGTGATTCTTAAGTCCCATCATTTTCGATTGGCGGTTCACCCGAGAGGCACCAAAATATTTCATGATGTCTCTCAAAATTTTTGGTAGCCCAAAATGAAAAGGGATGTAGCAGAGTTTGTTTCTCGAAGCTTGACATGCCAATAAGTTAGAGCAGAACATAAACATCTAAGAGGATTATTACAGTCGTTGCCTATTCCCAAGTGGAAGTGGGAATGCATTACTATGGATTTTGTGGTTGCATTGCCGAAATGGAGGCGAGGTTGTGAGATCGGATGACGAAGTCAGTGCATTTTCTTCCCATCCATACGACCGACTCAGTTGAAAAATATTTTTGCAAGTATATTGATGAGATCATTCGGTTGCATGGTGCTCCTATTTTATTGTTTCAGATCACGATTCTCATTTTGTTTCACGGTTTTGGTCGAGTCCTCAAACTGCTTTAGGGATAAAACTTCTTCTTAGTATGGCTTTCTATCCGCAAACTAATGGCCAATCTGAGCGGACAAATTGAACTCTTAAGGATATACTTTGGGCTTGTATTCTCGACTTTGGTGGAGGTTCGGAGGAACACGTAAGCGTAATCGAATTTGCATATGATAATAGTTATTATTGAGTATATAGATGGTTCCATATGAGGCTCTATATGGTAGGCCGTGTCAATCTCCAATTTATTGGGTTGAGGTTGGCGATGGTGCTTTACTTAGTCTAAAATTAGTACAGGAAATGACTCAAAATGTCCAGTTGATCAAGCAATGATTAGAGACAATGCGAAGCCAACATAAGTAGTATGCAGATCATCAACGGTATTTTTTAGAGTTTGAGGTGGGCAATCAAGTATTCTTAAAATTTTCTCCGAAAAAGGGCAAAATTTAGTTCGCGAAGAAGGGGAAACTTTCTCCTCGTTTTATCGGTCCGTTTTCCATTCTTGAGAAAGTTGGAGAGGTGGCATATCTATTGGCCTTACCAACAGCTTTCTAGTGTTCATCCGATATTCCATGTTTCCATGCTTTAGAAATATATCCTAGATCCTTCTCACATCATTAATTTTGAAGATTTATATATCGAAGAAAATCTTTCGTACGAAGTTCGGCCTATTCAGATCTTACACACAAAAGAACGGATACAGAGGCAACATTCTATTTGGTTAGTCAAGGTTCTTTGGAAAAGTGGCTCTACGGAGGATATTACATGGGCACAAGAAGCGGAGATGTAGACAAAGTACCCAAAACTCTTTGAGAATTCAGGCACTTCTTAAATTTGAGGTGTCAGAATTTCGGGGATGAAATTTCCTAACATAGCCAATCTAATGGCCAATCTGAGCGAACAAATCAAACTCTTGAGGATATGCTTCGGACTTGTGTTCTCGACTTCGGTGGAGGTTCGGAGGAACACATAAGCCTAATCCAATTTGCATATAATAATAGTTGTTATAGAGTATATAGATGATTCCATATGAGGCTCTATATGGTAGACCGTGTCGATCTTCAATTTATCAGGTTGAGATTGGCGATAGTGCTTTACTTGGTCTAAAATTAGTGCAGGAAATGACTCAAAATGTCCAATTGATCAAGCAATGATTAGAGACAATGCGAAGCCGACATAAGTAGTATGCAGATATTAGAGTTTGAGGTGGGCGATCAAGTATTCTTAAAATTTTCTCCGAAAAGGGAAAAATGTAGTTCGCGAAGAAGGGGAAACTTTCTCCTCATTTTATCGGTCCATTTTGCATTCTCAAGAAAGTTGGCAAGGTGGCATACCTATTGGCCTTACCAATAGCTTTTTAGTGTTCATCCGATATTCCATGTTTCCATGCTTCAGAAATATATCCTAGATCCCTCTCACATCATTAATTTTGATCATTTATATATTGAGGAAAATGTTTCGTACGAAGTTCAGCCTATTCGGATCTTACACACAAAAGAACGGATACAGAGGAAACATTTTATTCGGTTAATCAAGGTTCTTTGGAAAACTGGCTCTACGGAGGATATTACATGGGCACAAGAAGCGGAGATATAGACAAAGTACCCAAAACTATTTGAGAATTCAGGTACTTCTTAAATTTTAGGTGTCAGAATTTCGGGGATGAAATTTCCTAACATGGTAAGGATGTAACGTCCCGGAAATTCCGAATAAATTTTTCATTTTATTATCAAGTGGTCATATGCATTAGGAATTACTAATGTGTATTATGGATATGATGGCATATCATTTAGGATAATGAAATATGCGGAAACGTGGTTTCGGGGTGCGAAATGATGTGGAATAACGTTGTGTACTAGAATTGGTTGGTAGTCGTGTTTTTATGCATAGAACGAGTTTCAGGAACTCAAATGTTATTCCAAAAGTTGTTAAACACTTCTATTAGTATCTATGAGGGATTACAGGTATTGTTGGCAATTTTTGGCCCGATGAGTGAGCACTTAAAATTCCAGTGGTTCCGATCGATCCAAGTAGCTATTGGATTGGTCCAAATTGTCAGCCCGATCAATCCAACTAGTCAATATCAGACTTAAAGTTGTTGACTCTAATTTTCTATTCATTTTCTTCCCTATAAATCTTAAATAGGAAATAGAGGAAGTGATTTTTCTCTAATGTTTGAGGTTTTATTAACCTAGCTAGAGGGCTCGGTTTTTAATAAAAAGTCGATATTCGGATTCTTGGAGTGATGCCTACAATTTGAAGTAAGTCGTGTCTTTTGTCTTTCTAGTATGGTATTTCTTGGTTTTCGTGCCATGATTGCACATTAAAATAAGTTTATGATTCTTGTTCCTTACTACGTTAGGATTGTTTTTTGGCTAGGTTCGAACCAATCTAAGTAGCGTACATAGATCAAATCGGAGGGCCTATTTGGGCCAGAATTGGAGGTTTTCTTGGGAGGACTTGGAGACTCCATTTCTGGGCTATTAAGATACTATAGATTCATAGTACTACTATGAATATAAGGGTTTATGTTATGTGATTATATATATTGTTTTATAAAATTATGGAACTATGGTATGGAATTATGGTTTGGAAATGAGAAATATGAATTATTTTGGAGTTTTAATACATGATATGGAGAAATTATGCTTTTAATAGAGGAATTCTATTTATGAAAATTCATACGCATATTTGTCTCCTTTTAAAGAGAAAGGCCTACATTGTAGTATTTTGGCATATTTAATTACATATGTTTTTTATTTTGGAATTTATCATGTTGCCATGCACATATTGATCTTATTCAAGCATTTCATACATACATGATCATTATACATGAAACAATGTTTTTGGAATGAAAATGTGGAGATTTTTGGGATAGAAAAGGTATGAGCATTTCGAGAGTCGAATTGATTCTTTTCCATTTCTTTTTCGGGGCTAGGTTAAATTTTACCAATCTAAAATAAGAAATTTTATGAGCGATCTGATAGCTCCTAGTGGGGCCTTTGAATCGAGGTATGTGCGCCACTCGTGCTGTCTCAAATGGTATATAAGACGCAAATAGTTCTGGCGGAAAGCCGAATCAAAGATACTAGTCCCATTTTTGTCGAGCCTTGTTGATTTTACATGAGAAATCTATTTGGACTCGGAATGAGCAAATCAGTTTATAAAATGAGAAAATTTAATAAAAGATAAAAATGAGGATTTGATTATGAGAAATGAGGAATATGACGAATATGTGAAATGAGATGAACATGAAAATCAAAGAAATGTGGAATTTGTAATAATGTGTTTGTTTTGGAAAATGGATATAGAAAATGGAAATTTTGGAATTAGTTAGAGCATTCACGTGGCATATGTCATAGCATTGCATATGCATACATATCATGTAGCATTTAAACTCATATTTAAAATTTTACTAGAAATCTGACCGTATTATTATTTCTTTCTAGTACAATTTAATTATAAATGTACATGAGTTGAAGATCATAACAGGCTGGCTTAGACTATCGAGGAAGCAATAGTTCTTTTTGTTATAGTTTGTGGAGATCACTGCTAAGGAATGTTATATATATTTGGACAACATTTATGTATAACTTGCATTTATATTGGTTATAAGTACTTAGCTTGATTCACGCATGCACACGTATTGTTATTTTGGTAGCCATTATTGTATATATATTAGCCAGTGGATCATTGTACTTATGGCACTTGATGTATATATAATCAAGCTTTGTTTATAATTATGGATGCATGTTGGCAAGGATGGCATAGAAATGTTTGGATTTTCTTTTAGTTACTATTAACTTGCGCCCCTGGGTTCGTGGCGAATTCAGGGCGTGATACATCGTAAAGGCATTTCAAGGTTTAGAAGAAGTAATAAGTTGTCCCCTCTCTATAACTGACCTTTTCATATCACCAGATGAATTGAAAAAGTAACTTACGAGTTGGCTTTACCACTAGAATTGGGTAAAGTATACAATAATTTCACATTTCAATGTTAAGGAAGTAT
>MKEJ01012986.1:0-19561 GCA_001753735.1 Embelia ribes
TTTCGGATTTAAATCCGAAATTTTTTAGAAAGTTCGAAACTGAACCTAAAATTTTTTAAATTTTAAATCAAAACTCGAATCGTTATTAAAAATTTTGAAAGAAATTAAATCGATTCGTTTCTAATTATCCCAACTAATAGGACACTCCTTATCACTGGCTGCTAATCTAGTAATCAAATGAATACTTCCATGAGTAGGATAATCCATTTACAATCAAAGCCCAAATAATGCCAGTATATATATAATAATTTCCAAACGCACCTCCATGTCAGAAAAACGAATAATTCCACCGAATATATCAGAACCTTCCTTACATCCCTCCATCTATCTCTTCGAAACTTCCCGAGCCTCCACCTTCCCCCGATATACACCCATTCTCACGCAAGCATTTTCACAAACACTTCACCTGCATAACAAAAATGGCCGACGACGGAGCAGTTACTCTCTACAGCGGCGCCGCCATTACCGACGCCAAGAAAAACCCGTTCTCGATCAAGGTCGGCCTTGCCCACAAGCTCCGCGGCGGCGCAGTCGTCGAGGTCACCTCGCCGGAGCAGGCCAAAATTGCCGAATCCGCCGGATCCTGCTGCGTCGTCGTCTCCGATCCGACCCGACCCGGCATCTCCCGCATGCCCGACCCGGAACTCGTCAAGGAGATCAAGCGATCCGTCTCGATACCTGTAATGGCCCGGACCCGACGCGGGCACTTCGTCGAGGCGCAGATTCTAGAAGCTATCGGAGTCGATTATGTGGACGAGAACGAAACCCTAGCTGCCGCAGACGTAGAGAATTTTATAAACAAACATAATTTCGGGGTCCCTTTCGTGTGCGGGTGCAGGGATTTGGGGGAGGCACTGAGTAGGGTGAGAGAGGGGGCGGCAATGATCCGGACCCAGGGGGATCTATCCGGATCGGGTGACATTGTTGAAACTGTTCGGAATGTGAGGAGAGTGATGGGCGATATTCGGGTTTTGACGAATCTAGATGAGGATGAGGTTTTCGCGTTTTCGAAGAAGATAGCCGCGCCTTACGATATTGTGGCTCAGACCAAGCAGATGGGGAGGCTGCCCGTGGCGCATTTCGCGGCCGGGGGGATTGTCACCGCTGCAGACGTGGCGATGATGATGCAGCTAGGGTGCGACGGGGTGTTTGTCGGGAGTGAGGTGTATGATGATTGTGTGGATCCGTATAAGCGCGTGCGTGCGATTGTGGAGGCAGTGAGGAATTATAACGATCCGATGGTGTTGGCGGAGGCTAGTTCGGGGTTGGATGAGGCAATGGCGGGGCTTAATCTCGGGGAGAATAGGGTCGAACAGTTCGATGCTGGAGGTAATTATTGATCTCATGATCTGTTTGTTGTGGTTAATTTGACTAGTTGTAACATTCTGAAAGGAATTCGAATAATTTGGTGGATTTTAAGTGCATTACAATATGGAGATGTAAAATCAGGTGTTGCATTCATGTAACTTGAGCAAGCTTTATATGATTGTTACCACGATTATATTGTGTTTTATTTTGTTCACTCGAGTGCAATCTTACAATTTCGGGAACTTCAATTATTCATAGAGAATTAGAATCAAGTTGACCTTCAATTCTAATAACTTCAAGTGTACTTCACTACTGAGATGTAAAATCAGATTTTCTATGCATGTAAAGTAAGAAATCTTTATGATAATTACAGTGAATATATCGTGGATTATGTTTTTGTTCATTTGTTATAATAATGCATACGAAGCTGTTACAACTCGCCCGAAGAAATTATGAATTTTCACTCCTGTGTGTAGATCTTCTCTGATTAGAAGAAATTTTACGGTCTCTATATGGAAAAAGAAAATTCTCTGTGATCAATTGCCTGAACTTGAATTTCACTACTGAAGATGGAAAATTAGATGTTATATTACCAACAACTTGAAAAATCTTTGTGATCTTTACTATGAATAATTCCAGATTATGTCTGGTTCATTTGTATACGTACCGTAATGCATGCATAGCTGTTACGAATGGCCTGTATAAATCGAGGATAATGTTTTATTCTTTCTGTGCATAGGTCTTCTTTGATTAGAACAAGCTTCATGGTATATTTACAGAGATGTATCACTCTCGAGTAAATTTTCAAGCGACCGAAAATCATAGGATTTTCAACGAAACAGTTAGAGTGTATTGTCTGCTTGAATGTTCTCATCATCGTTGTTGGTAAAAAAGCACCTCAAAGATGTTTCATACGCGGTGAATATAGCTCCATTCACTATAAAAGCCCTAGTAACTGCAGTTCCCAATCCTCGCCACAGTACTCCGATCCCCTCTTCCTTTACGCTCTTATGAAAACAATCAGTAATTCCACTGTACTTCACCGGGTAGCTTGTTGACTGCGCTTGGAGCCTAGTTTTGATCACATCCAACGGATAGCTGACAATCCAGCTGGCAACTCCAGCAAGCCCTCCCGCCGTAAGCATAGTCCTGAATGACTCCTGGCTGCTCTTTCGGCACCCCGGGTGTAGCTTCTCTCTTATAAACTCGTATGAGAAGAAGTAGACGCCATGACCTGGTGCGTATCTGAGAACGGTGATTGTTAAGCCTTGGTACATTCCCCGTAAGCCATCTCTCCGTAGTATGCTTCTGGCGACATCTACGGGGCCTCTGAGTTGGTCCGATGGTTGAGTTTTGTTCTGCAACTGGAGATGGATTTTGACTAGTTCGACTGGCGAGAGCAATAGGCTCTGTATAGCACCCGTTCCAAACCCTCCGAGGGCAACCCCTTTATAGGATGGTGGATCTGAGCTACGGACCGAAGAACCAAATGCCGTGAGAGAACTGCGTAGATCTGGAAAACCATAGCGTTCTGCAGTAGCCAAAACTGCAACTTATGGTATCATTTACATATCTAGGGAAAAAACTCTGTTTACTTTATGAACCTAGTTACTAGAAACTTAGAGAAATTTATCAAAATGGGTTTATTTATAAAATAATTTATTAAAAATAGGTTATTTTTTAAATTATTTATTAAAATAAGTCACTTTTACTCTTTAATGGATGAAATTACCATTTATCTTCTTTTAATGACAAAAATACCATTTTGCCCAAAAATTAATCTCTCCCCTTATTAGTTGTATATATTCTTGATGTGTATTGGGACCAGTGGATGTATGTAATCAATAGTGAGTTCTAAATCGAAATATAATAGAAGCTTTTTTCATATTAAAGTGGAGCAAATGTACAAGAAAAATTAATAAAATATGGGATGAAAAAAAATTTCGGTACAAATAGATTTAATAAGATATTTATTAGCTTAAAAGTACATCATAAAAATTTGACACAATATATATTTTTGTCATAAAGTTCTTGCAAACATATTATTATTTAATTTAAAATTATTTTCATAAATTTAAAATGGAAAAATAGTTTAATAAGGTGAGTTATACTTGTTCTAAATTTGATGTGTTAAAATATGAGTGTTTTTCATTAAATTTCGTATCAATTTTGAAACGGAAGTTTTTTGAACTATACTTGCGTGCAGGTGTTAAATGTAAATAGTTGGATATTTTATTATCGATTCAATTATTTCTAATATCCTTCCATCTAATTTCTCAGACTTTATAATTTTCGCTTCTTACCGGTTTGAGTTTCCAAAATCGGCAATTAAACATTTTTTAATTATGTAGGAAAGTAGCAGTATTGAGTGATAGGTTGCTAAAGTGTAGGACAAAATTGAATTCTTTGGTGGATAGTGGATTTGAGTTGATACACACTTGGTAATATGTTGATGAATCGTCTAAAGTGTTACTTTTGTGCTATCTAAATCAATAAATTTTAATGGAGTAGCCATTTGCATATTATTTATTACAAAAAAGCAATGGAAATTTGGACTTGTCTCACCCAAAAGAAGTGGACAATGACACGAGATGATAAATTTATGTTTATATAGGATAAAAATGCTTAACATTTTAAGTATCATAATATTATCTAGTCTAAAAACTTAAATTCTAGGGAAAAAAATATTTTTTATTATTTATTATCTTCAAAGATAGCTTGATAATTTAAGATTGTTTGGCTTGAATAAGAAATGACAAGTGTAGATTTGGTAGATTCCCCTAGAAGCAAAACTCAAATTGTGAAATTATACCCTTTGTTATAATCATTCTTACAAACGTTTTTTAAGAAATACAACATTAGAAAAACAATGAAAGTTTTTCCAATCATTCAATAAATATTTCCGAATGAAAAATGACAAAAAGAGTAAGAATAAGAAAACGACTTAATATATCAAGACGCATGAATCAAAACTGTACAAGCAATTATTTTAATGAAAAGATAAACATAAATGATGTTATTTGATATGTAACTGTACAACTTTTTTTGAAGTTTCAATCATTTTAATTCTAAAAAAATTACAATAAAATAACGACATCTGTCAAGACAACACTAAAACTCGTTCTCGAATGGGTCATGTTGCAACTAGTCTATCATAAATTACATAATCAATAAATATTCAAAACTAGATTATAAATACATTATATAACACAAACTAGTCTGATACGAAAATAAATAAACAATTAAGACAATATATCAGATTAAAAAATACACAAAAACACGTAACATGTTGAACTAAACAATTCACATCCTAAATATAGCTTAGACACAAATTCTAGAAAAAAAATCATTACATTCACTGCTAATCGTCTAAAGCTCACCGATAGATTGATATCCTATTCAAAATTCACTACTTGGTATCCAAGCCTAATCAACCAGGGTACACAACCAAGTTTTGCCGCCTCGTCTTTAAGAAAATAAAATTTAAAGAGCAATAAAAAAAATTAAAGGTTCTTAAACGTTAGGTTCGTGAAATCCGTGACCGAGTATGACCCTGGCTAAAATCACCATCGGAACTTGCCCTCGGTATGAACAAATACTTAACTCGGTGTAGAAGTCATCCAACTTGTGAACCGATGCTAGTATGATATCGATACAACGAATCACCAAAAACACAAATATCTGGGTCATAAGGTCCGAAAATGCAAGTACAAACCTGAAAAGTAACGGAGGCAAGGGGCGCAGTCATGCCCCGGTACAGAGCTGTGTCCTGACCACGTTACGAAGAATGCTGAAGGCGGACCCCGCAGCTCGGGAGTGCTGTAGCTGGATTTTGAGCGTATCAAGCGGATATCCGGTGAATATTCCCGCGATTCCCCCGAATCCTCCGGCCACAAATTCCTTCCCCAAACTGCTGGCTAGAAACTCCGGCCAAAAATCCATCTCATAGATTCTTTACACGCCACAGCACCTTATATACCTATTTGTTTTTTACCAAACCAAAAGTTCCTCTCCCTATTATTTATAATGGAATCTGAAAAAATATATTTATAATGACTTGTGCTGCAAAAGAAGTGTACGGTATGAAAAGGTTTAATATGATTTTGTTGTAAAAATATATTCCGAAACATTTGGCATAATTTATAAAATAATGATATAAATTTCTAATAGTATTTTATTTATTATTTTTAGATAAAAATCGCAAATTTACTACCTATTATATATACATAGAGAGAGACTGAAAAATTTACCAAATTTGTGTTGGAAAGCTTTGCAACCAGCTGAGTGGATTGTGGGAATTGAAAAGACAAATTCCCAAATTAAACGATTTTTTCCTTTTTTTTCATTTTAGGCAAAATCCATAGATTTAATTTTAGTAACTAGTATATTTTATCAGACTTTGTTTTGCTCATGTTATATTATATCAACCATAAATAAATATTTTATTTTGCTCCAAATAGAGGGCCGAAACAAAAGCCACCGGAGCTAATTCCGCTTGGGGGGAAGAAACGGCCCACGTGCTCAATGACGTGGCCCAATTAGTGATCCACACGTCACGCCCACTGTCTGATGGCCCAATATGGCCGAACAAGGTCGCTTTCGGTGGCTTGTGGGCTCTTACGTAAGCTGAAGGCCCATTTAGATGATATTAAATATCTTATAAAGCCAAAAAAAATTTACACATTATACGTTTCAGTTTAAAATATTACAACTCTTTCTATAGAGAGTTAAACACGACTAGCCTAATGCAGTGGATATCTAATCAATTAAAGCTTAATGTTGGGCACACAAAAATTATAATGGGTTAAAACCAAAATGAGTCACACCTTTAATAAAGCATGGACACAAGTTTTATCACTGAAAAATGATCTCTCGCGCATCGCCGCCAATGGTCTAAATTGAGTAATTCGATTGATAGATTATATAAATTCATCATCCATTACTTGACATTCAAGACATATTACCCCTACTAAAGGTCATCGATCCAGTTCCATCAGCAATTTCTTGCGAAACTAGGAAGCTTGAAATGCATACGAAAAAATTCTCATTTCTCAAGACTTAGTAAAACCCCAAACCGAGCAGGATGGAAATAATAAGTCCACAACACTAGAGAAGAAAATCTTTTATACATGAGTTAGTCTTGATTTTTTTTTATTTTAGTTTTTAAAAATTACTGTGATCCTTTAATTAGATAAATAAGTTAATTGGAAGATAGGCAAGATGATTTCATACAAGAAGTTACAAGTTAGTTGTGGTTCCATTGAGGGGTTCCGTTAAGTGGTTACCACTTATATACGGGTCTTCTACCTGACAGGAGAGTAATTATTTTTTATATAAATAAAATAAGATGTAATTCCTTTGAAAATATTATAACTTTCTTTCTAAAATATTGAAATTTCTTATTTTTATGATCTTTGCTCTATGATGCAAATGAGTTTAGAGGGAATTGATACCAATTGCTAGGCTTTTTTTGTTTGTTTGTCTGTCTGAACGTATACAAAACCAAATTTGCGATCGTAAAGTTTCGTACACGCTATAGCATCTCACCGTTGTTTATAGTGAAATTGGGTTTGCTTGGCAATGGTGCTAGGTATATTGTGTTCTTCACTTCACTTTCGATTTTTAAATCGGCAACTGAGATTAAATGTTTTGAGTGAATTACACTAATGATCCACGTAGTTTGAATCAAAACCTCCGTTTCAATTGCAATCGTAATTTCCCTATGTTTTGAAAAATGACAGATTTGGCCTTCATGTATTCATTTTCTTACATTAAAAACCCTAAAGTGCTTACAGTATGAAACATTATCTACATAAAAGATGGTAATAAAAGAGAAGCTGGCTCCTAAATAAATAACATATTTGTCACTTAATATGATTTTCTTCATTTAAATGTTTTCATGCCCATAATAAAGACTAATTACATCGCTTGTTCAAAATGTGGAGACTATAACTGTTTCGATTGAAAGTATGGGGTCCAATTTAAATTTGGATGACACTATGGGGACCTTTAGTGTAATTACGCCTTAGTTTGGTGATGCTGCTCACAGATTGTCCGCGCCATAGATTAGCTTCAGTAATTTGACCATATAAAGTATTTTTGTATATATAATTATTACACGAATGAATATATCGCTTATTTAGTCGTTGCTTATCAGTTCTAATTTATAAGTCTTTTTTATTTAAAAGTTAAATAATATTTAACTACTTAGCTTTTAAATTATATTTATTAATTATTTTAACTTAAATAAATATTTTTTTTAAATTAAATGCATCTAATTTTATTTTAATAAAAAACGTAAGCTAAATTGTACTATATTTAAAAGTTGTCACAAGGGCACTTGTTAAAATAAAATAAATTTGCTCTCAAAAGTTGGATTTGCTCTCAAAATTTTCTCGTAATATAAAATAAATTTTTGTAGGAAATTTGAGGACAATTTATTATATTGATTTAAATAAAATAAAAAATAAATTAAAAATACTTATGATAAATTATTATTGAATTACAGCAATTTATTCTAAAAAAAACAGTAATTCTTATCAATTAGATGGAAAAAATATCTTGTATTGAGATGACTTCCCACTTAGTATTGGGTTTGGGGGTTGGTGTGTCGATAGGCCCGAGAAAGAGGCAAGTTAAAGTGAGAGAAGAGAGGCCCATAGTTTCCCACTCCACCCTCTCTCTCTCTCTCTTTCTCTCTTGTTTTTGCAGCTGGTTAATGACCCGTTGGAATATTAGGTAGGAAATATAGCTGATGATCGACAGTTGCATTAATTTAGAAACATCCTCAAAATAACAAATACTAACTATTTAAGCTCAACAACCTTAGTCTCGTATCTCTCTCTCAATCTCAAAAAGGTCAAAGGTAGCATAATCTCCCTGTGTTTTTCCCATCAAAACCATGGTGAGCATTTTGATCCTTAATTCTCTTCTTCTTTCCCTTTGCTTGAAAATGTGGCTCAACTTACATCTTTATAAATATGTTATATCTTACAATGTCATATTAGTGTAATTATTATAGACCGTTATCTCTTCGTTTCATATTAAGTGACGCTTTGGAGGCAGCATAAACATTAAGAAGAAGGTCGTTAAATGGCCTCGTTGATATAACTATATAATGTTATTTTACCGTATTTCCCTTTGCTCGTACTCAAACTCAATGACTGTGTTGAGTAATTAATGGGGTTAAAATTAGAAAAAATTAATCAATACTACCTCGATTTTTAAAACCGATACTTGATATGAAATGGAAAAAAAATCTCTAGAGTACGTGACTAAATATGAATAGGAAGGAATATATAAAAAATGTGATTTTTACACGTAGCTACTTCTAAGTTGTCTTGAATTTTTGGATCGGTGTTTAACCCAACAGAAATGTAATTACTGAGCTGATTTGCAGTTTACATTCTTTGCAGACTTACCCTCTGGATTTTAGATTGTCACAGTTTGCCCCCTAGATTTATTGTGCACATTTTTCCTTCAGAAAAATATTGAATGCTTCGTGTGCTGCTATGATTTCTCGAGGGAAAATGAAACGAAAAATAAGATCTCTTCATAATAATAATACGTGCAAGAATAAAATACAAGACATGCATAGTTTTGCACAATCATCCTTTACAAAGCTCTCTAAGACAAGGTAATGGTCTACATTTTGAAATGTTTACTCATAATAGTGTTAGCAGATAAACCACCAATTTAATAGTAAAAGCAAGAGGGCAAAAAGAAAACAAAACTTCGTCGCGAGGACTAATATCTAGATTGTGACATAAACCGGAAGGGAAAAATAATTATGTATTAATTAATTAGAATGTACAAGAGACTCGTATATACAAACCTATACAAGGACTGGTCGTATATATATTGTAACGCGTACTCTTTGTTGTACTGACTGCTTATCTCAAATTGGAAAGAAAACTACAGTTTCAAATAATTTTGATAGTATTTTTCTGTAAGTGTTCAAGTCTCGACTCATTTTCGACTTATATTAACGTGCTTAATTGTGAATTCACAGTCTCTATTAATGCCATTAATGCTCCCGTCATTAGCGATGCTGTTAACGAGAATGGCGATTGATCCAACGGCCACGGTCACAACAATTTTGTTCTACAGCAATCTCCTCCCTCGAAACCACACCTTAGAAAGATTGGTTCAGAGAGATTTGCAACACCCTAATAATTATTTGTTCCATTTTCTCATTTCTTTCTTGGGATGTTTTTGGTAGAGATGTTGCAAACAACTTCATCTCCAAAACCTATGTAGCTTCTTGTTAGTTTTAATTTTTTTGGTTGTCTTTTTTGGTGCTAGAGTTAATTAGACCAATAAATATATGGGATGGGGTTAATTACAAAAAATTCGAAAAAATGTTAAGCCCACACTCAAAAGTACTTAAAATATGACTTTTTCAACTCTCATTTTACTCTGCTTGGCTCTTGTAACGTGACTCCATCGTATGATAAGGCGCAAACTATACCTGTATTAGTAAACATGCCTCCTTTATTATGAGATATACGTAGTAACCACACGAATATGAAATTTAGATTCCGAACTCAATAAGAAACTCGGGAAGCCAACATGAAATACTAATTTGCAAATCAAATCAATAATTTTTGTTTTTTTTTTCTTAATATGGTTCGGTCTCAAATTTTCATTTTTTTCATCCTTAATTATTGTCGATCTCAAAATTTTAAGATCCACAAAAACATCCGAACACTACTAGAATAACAAAGATAGGTACAGCAAAATTGGTGCTAGCTATTAACTTTGGTAAGTTTTTATTGACTTTGACTGATTTCTTATTTTATTTACACATTTACCTAGTTTTGTAGATACCAAAATTCGGAAAATACTTCAAATAATTAAAGCCAGTAAAATAATCTTTTTCTCCGTTTGTTTTTTGTCTTTGAAGCTGCATTATTGCTTTTGATGACTTTATCAGCCACAAAACAAGGGTATGCAAGCTGTAGCACTAGTATAGTCCCTATAGTTTGAAAATGTGACTCTTTGGATCCCTAAACTGTAACTATTATTTGTGGACAAGAGAATATATATATATATATATATTAATTTTAAACTAATCTCGAGTCTCTTCAATTGAAAATAGTTATTGTAATTGGAAGACACAATAATTACTTTGTGTAATAAATGTTCATGTATCCCTTGAAAAGAGAGATATGTACTTGGAATATTTTAAAGTTTCAACAACTCATTTATAGTACTTTAAGTGGCCTAACTCCATTATCACCAATTGTAGTATATGGTTTTTCTAAATTCCAGTATTTTATTTTTCTAGGAAGCTGTATATAATAGTAATAATTAAGGGAATTCTTCTCCCAAAATGTGATGTATTAGGTCGAATTAACATTTTATAACTATTTTTAATTAAATTGTTCTAGTTATTTGATCAAGTGCTAACATATTAGGATTTTTTTTTTTCGGGACAAAACTCAATTTGTAAATAACTTTGGAAAGTATTGAGAGAAAATTTCAAATTAAATTTGGTTTGAGGGGGGAGGTTAAATTTTATTCCAAACTAATATAAATTGTCTATTTGTAATTTGTCATATAGAAAGTTGTAACTTTATCATGGCTTCATGTAATAAGTATATGTTTAGTTCAAATTAAACTTTGTATTTTCCTAAGGTAAATTAAAGTATTAGTATCTATAGTGAAGTTTGTTGACAACTATCAAATAAATATAAAAAATTATAATGTGGTTTGCATGTGGGTCCAAGTCAACAAACGTAACAACCCCATTAAATTACATATGTATGACCACCTGAAGATGAATTGGATTTGACGATTTGAAAAATTAAATTAATAATTAGCACACCAACTACCATATCCCACCACCAACTATATCCCCATCCCATGTTCGAATGTGCTTTGCCATTGGTTTAAAAAAATAAAAAACGAATTACTAGTTTACTCGAGTCTTAAGCATAATAAACACACAAAATAATAAGTTTTTAAAACTAATATCCTACGTCGGGATCTAATTAAATTAATATGTTGTTTATATTGAGCTATTCTTTTATTATCTTTTAGTGGGAAGTGTGCTGGATATGTTGAAAAATTTATGATTTTCTATGTATATGTATGAGGTTTGGGCTCATTAAAGCAACCAATTTTGAGTTTTTTTTTTTTTTATGTGGGATCTATATAATATTTTTTGTCGTTATTGGGTGGTTTTAAGACTCGTAGTGCGAACTTTTGGATAATATATTTATGTTGTCAAAATCATGAGTTTCAAAGTGAGATTTTCAAAGATGTGATTGAATAATTAAATGCTTCATTGTTTGTATATATATAATCTCATATGTTTGTAAGATATGTAATCTAGTATATTGCATGCACGTGGGGATGAGAACACCACACGCGGTTGTGCTGCTCGCCTGTTTGGTTTGGTCCAGGCTTAGGCTCGAGCTTGAGCTAGGTATATAGTTGTGAATGGTACATTAGATGCATCCTTACCCTTATCCTAATTGCAAAAAGGCTCTAGGAGTTTTGAAAAATTACAGAATAACCCCAATCCTTTTAGAAACAGCCAATGACCATTCAATCCGTAACTAATTGGCTCCCTATTATATGTGAAATTTTCTATTTAACACCTAATGGCTCTTTATATTATGTGGAGTTACACACTTAGTAGCCAACCATTAAAGTCCCTTAATGGTGACTTTTTGGCTGAAGTGAAACTCCCCTTTGCGTAGCTATATAAATGTTGTCTACCACATCATAAAAGCTTGAGGCGCTCCAATTGCAGCTTCTATTTCCATAAAGGCGTCATGAGTAGATGTTATACCTTAGGAATTCAGTGTCAATACAGACCAGAAGCAAGTTGGTGGTGAACAAATTGAGTTTAAGGATACGCCATGGACTTTATATGGTCTCATCTGAGATTCAATATGAATTCATTCTTATTTATATCGGTAATTTTATTTGAAGGTTGTAATCTTTTTAATTACAATTAAGTTGTAATTTAAATTTCTGTTACTGAAATAAAAATTTTATTATCTTATGTTTATTACTATTGTTATTGTTACATTAAGAAATTATCATTTAATTACAACTGCAGTATCATGTTATAATATGATATTAAAATTAAAAAAGAACTTATTTACTTATTTGAAAATTTATGTTTTGACTTTAACCATTTGTTTGCACTTCTTGGGCAAAAAAATTCGAAACCATATTTTCCAATTTCGAAGTTTTGAGTTGGATTTTCATTAGAAGAATCATCCATGATTTATCTTCCTTCTTACTCATACAAGGCACGATCAATAAAATTGATATATATATATACGCCTTAAGTTTTCCTATCAGTCAAGAGCCCGGCTTAGAACTAATGTCCATGGTAGTAAATTTCATTTGAATTAAAAATTAGGCTATGCAATTTGCTAACATTTTATTTAAACCCAAACTATACACCAAATAATACGTTATTGTCACGGATAGGACAAGAGAAATAGCAAATTTTTAAAATGACAATTCATTATCATGAATTATAAAATATAAGTGTCTCATTCATTTAATGACTATGTGTGCGTCGTAAGTGTAATTACAACATATTATTTGCCATGAGATAAAACAAAAACTATTCATAAAAATAAATCAAAATTCTATATTCGTCAATGTCAAAACATTATGTCACAAAAGTAATATTTATTTTTATTTTGTGCCATGTCTTTTTCCGAAGAAAAGGTATAAATAGGCGGCTAATAAAGCAAGAATGAGCTGGTCGATTGGATAGAGAGGGGGGTGGGGACAGTGCCACGTGGCACAAGTAAGCAAAAGCCGATTGACTCGGTGGCTTTTTTGGTAAGCGAAAACACTTAATACCAGCTTTTTTAGTTCGTTATTTACCCGCTACAATTCCCTTTGTTTTTTCGTCCGTGGTCTGTTTCGATGGAGAAAAGGGCTCAATTCTTAAAATAATATCAGACCATCGTATCCACATTCACTGTAATATTCGGTCCGACCGTTCAAACAATATTTTGATTTGATTTAATATGTAAAAATAATGTAAGGAACTCAAATTAAATTTAATATTTTTTTTTATTTTAACCACTTAATTGAATTGTTTATTTTTTTCCCAATATTTTGAAACATAGGCATAAATAACTTGTAGGAAATGTATTCCCAACAGATATACTCCTCACACTAGTGCGAACGAAATAAAAATTTATTAATTAGCATTGATGGTGGAAAAAATAAATAATATTTAATTTTATTAGTCTTTATTTGATATTCAAAACATATCGTTCTAATTAATTAATAGGGATAAATTAGAAAAAAGAATACTTAATATTTTATTAATTTTCTAAATATACGCTTAACAATGAACGAAAAATATCTCCAAAGTGATAGTTTAAAAAGAACCGAGGGAATATAAAATTGTACATTAACGAATTGATGATATATATAGTAATTGAAATTGTACTCAAAAGTATTTTCTCTCATTTTTTCTATTTTCTATTTTCGTTCGTTCCAAATTATAATCCATCTTTTTACTTACAGTGCCTCTATTTAATGAATATTTTATTAATAACAAAATAATTTTAAAAAAAATCATTTAATGCTTGTATGTTCACATTCTTTGTACCTATCAATTAGAGGGGCATTTAAATTAGGATTCCATACTTCTTTTGGAGGTCACTAACAATTTGTACTTTGCCAATTCTTGCTTTGTTTGTTTTGATCCTCTTTTTCTCAATATTCGAAACATAGGCATAAATAACTTGTAGGAGACGTAACTCCCAATTGGGAGATAGTGCAAAATTCGCACTTTTCCCCTCCACAAATAATATATATATTTTTAATTATCTAAAAATAATTACTCATTTTTATTTTAGATCATTCAATTATTGCAAAATTAATATGCTTAATAATATTGCCCTCATATAATCATAAAAAGACGAAATTCAATAAAAGGCTAATAGAAATACTTTTGGTCTTTTATATTTTGTTTAAAATTTTAAATATCACTTGTTGGACATGTGGAACAGTGGAGGGAGGGAATATTCATTATTGAAGTTTAAATTTATGACACTTGATACCATGTTCTGGGAAAGCTTTATGCTTAGCCTATAATTTATTTATAAGGTTAAGCAAAATTTTATTATGATGAATGGTTGTATTATTTGTAATCTGATTATCATTATTACTGTTAGATATTTTTCTTACAACAAAAATTGATAGCTTTAAAATGACTATCACTATCATCGGTATGATTACCATTGAATGTGTGGTTACCACTGGTAGTACAATTAGTAAATACATTATATAATTTAATATTATTATTTATTTTCATATTTCTAAATATATATATATATTTATAATCATGATACCAAATATATTATTTAACTTTAAGAATGATATTTTAGTACTCAAAATAAATTAGTGAAAATAAAAATTATACAAATTTTTTCTATATTTACCTATCATTTATTATTGTTTTGATTATATTATAAATAAATTACTTTACTTAACTTTTATTGTACTGTTTTTATGATATTTCTGTGACAATAACTAAAAACAAATTATATCTATGACCATTGAAATATTTTTTATGGTAAAATTGGATCCTTCAACTTATTATTATTAATATTTTTGTTAATTTTTGTGATATATAAAATATTTCAGAATACGAGAAGATAGTAATGCTATAGTGCAGTGATTTAGTTAATATTATCGGTAATATTCCTATAATTTTTTTAATCGGTACATAATAATCGATTTTGAAATATAAGATTATATGGTACCATATGAGATAATAATGATTTTTCTATCATTCCACATGTGACAAGTACTGTTGATTTATAATTCATTAAATCAACGGGTCAAAGATAACTCATCTCCAGCGTCATTTACGCTGTACTACAAACAATTCCATTTCCAAATTTGCCCTCAGCACCACCCCTGCTTTAGCCCTTAAACCCACGTTATCTCCCAAATCCCATGCCCAATTCGGCCAATTCCCATGCTCGTCCCGACCGCTCCAGCCTGTCTCTCTCTGTGCCCCAATATTTTCTGGACTAAGTAAAAAAATCTTTTATTTTAATATCCCTACCTGATTAACAAATTCGATTCCCTCTCTCTATATCTCTATATAACCTATTTGTTTATGTAATTTAGACAACAAAGCTATTCTTTCGTCTCTCTCTCTCTCTCTCTCTCTCTCCTTCTCTCTCTATATAGGACTTCTTCTTACATGCGAGCTTGAAATTTCTAAATCCAATCTCTGAAGAATGTTCGACGCATTTTTGAAGAGCAAATTTTACTCCAAATGGTCCGTCTCAGGAACAAATGAACACACACACACATATATAGAATTATGCTAATTGCTAATTTTTCATAATCTAATTTGTTTTTTTTTCTTGTGTAAATGTAGCAAGACCGCGATCAAGCTTACAAGGAAGAGAATAGAGATGATAAAGAGGAAGAGAAAGGCGATCGAGAAGTTTCTAAAGAAGGACATTGCGGATCTCCTCAAGAATGAACTCGATATCAATGCTTATGGCAGGGTAAGCGTAAAACTTGTATATATACATGCAAACATATTGTGTATGTATATGTTGAGATATAATTTGATGAGTATAATTCGTGAATTGTGAGTAATTTGTTGGTTGAAAAATTTTCAGGCCGAGGGGCTTCTGATCGAGCTGAATATGTCCGCATGCTATGAATTTGTGGCTCAATTTTGTGCGTGTTTATTGCACCAGGTCTCTTTGATGGATAAGCAGAGGTATATTCAAAATTTTGATTTAAACATATAACTTAATAGCTTGTCATAGGTAATCTATCAAATTCAATGTAGTTAGTAGGAAAATTCTGAGTTGTTGAACAATTAGGATTAACTAAAAGGTTAAATTTATGATATACGATAAGTAAAAGAAAATCATGTACAGATCTTGCACAAATACATTTTTGGTTACATACTGTGCGTATGATTTAAGCATATAATGTTTGTACAGTTTTGATGAAAATAATTGTAGGTACGTGATTCATTTTCAATAAGGATGTATATTGCACCTTTACAGAGAGTAATGCATATGTGTAGCAATTAGACTTGTAATTAGTTGGAGCAATTAGAATTAGGTAAAAGTTATATTTATAGGGAGTAATAGAGGCACTTAGCCTAATCAAACTTATAGTTCTCAAATATAACTAGAACTAATGACTTTGGCTACCATTTGTGGTGAAAATATGAATATAATGCGTTTTGTTTTTACAAAAAAAAAAAAAAATAATAATAAAAAAGGCTCAGTAAGTTGGTATGTGGCACTCGATGTTGCCACTATACAGAAGCACTTTCATACATTTTGTTGAGATTAATTATTCTTGAGTAAAAAATATCAGCATTTTATTGTTTTTTGTTTTTGTTTTTTTTTTCCTTGTATGCAGAGATTGTCCAGAAGAGTGCAGGGAAGCCGTGCCATCTTTGATGTATGCAGCAGCGAGATTCGCTGATCTGCCAGAGTTACGTGAGCTTAGAGCTATATTCTTCGAAAAATATGGGAACTCCCTTGATGCTAATATCAATCAAGAGGTAACTTATCTGCATTTTCTCACTCTGCCAGTATTGCCTAGTCTAAATATTCATGAATGAACTAACATGGTGATTGTCTATTAGTTTGTTGAGAAGTTAAAGGCCAGGCCACCTACCAAGGAAATGAAGATCCAACTATTGCAAGATATAGCTTTGGAATCGGGTAAAAGTTGGGATTCCAAAGTATTGGAGCAGAAGCTATACGTTCCACCTTCATCCAAATCTGTAAGGCTCTAACCATATAATTGTTTCGCATCGATAGTCTTGTTTCATTTTTTTGGCACAAATACAATCCCTTGTTGGCCTAGTTCCAAAATTGACAAACTTGGAGCAAAATAGAGTTTCTAGCCAGAGCCTCATTTGATTCTACTGGTTTGTAATTTTAACATTGTCTTAGGCCTTTTCCCAAAATCTAAATGTTTTCGAAATCGTATGTGAATCTGTTTTGCAGGGTTTGCCTGAAGATACAAATGGTGAAATCAACACAGTGTCAAAATTCAAATATGAACCTTTCAATAAAATCAACAAGAAGGATGCTGAAAATAACAAGAGGGGTTCAAGTGCTCCTTCTTCTCCCAGAAGAATGAAAGATCTATCTTCTTACCTGACAAGGAAAACCAATGAGGATAGACAAAAGCTACAAGAAAACGAAAACAATGCCATTCATGCAGGGGATACAAAAAAGGTCGTGGCTGGTTTCAGCCAAAACGAACGCAGGAATGAGTTGAATTCAGAAAGAGAGGTGCACAAAACAGAATTAGATGAAAAGAAGCCTTTCCAAAGCAAAATTTCTTCCCCACCTCCTTACCACAGAAGAAGTAGCAGTGAGGTAGCTCACGAAGGTGATGTTGAAAACATGCCAAACAAAGACATCCAGGGGAAATACTACAACAAAACCGAGCACCAGAATAAGTCGATATCAGGTAAAAATGGCCAGGAAGGAAAGAATGATGAAATCAAGTATTACCAAAGAAAATTCGCTCCTGTTTCTTCCAGACCAAAGAAATTAAGTGGGTACCAAGATGAACATCTGGCAAATGAAAACAAAGCAGGTCACGGAGAAAATTCAGAAAAAACATCCGGGAGAAAGATTAAAAATGTGTTGAATCCAGAAAGAAATGAGCATGAAGGAAAATCAGATGTAAAACAACAATTTCAAAGCAAATTTGCTCCCCCGGCTCCTTACACCAGGCCAAATGCCGAAACATCTCTCAGCGAGGAGAAAACTCAACAGCAAGATGTTTCAGTCGACAACGCTAAACCAAATCCAAAATCAGTTCGATCTGTTCGAAGTAGACGCTCGATGGCTCCCCCAAATGAAGGAAAAATCATGAAAAGCGATGACCCCTTGGATGCAACAAAACAAGAATTGGCTGCAAAACCAAGCCATAAAAATATGAATATAGACGAAGATGAAAGGGATATCGACGAAGTTCTATTGCATTATTGTAGAAAAGACTCCCCTCGTAGTGGAAGGGGCTTACAAATTAGAAGCAGAGATGGTCCGTCCACAAGAAGAGAAGAGCGTCATTTGAGAGCGAGTTAATAAGCCCAACGGATTATTAGAAGTTAGATATGGATAGATCATCTTTGTATCAACCAGATACAAGGAGTGTTCATCGGAAGCTACCAGCCTTGCATCTCTTAGAAGGGCCTAAAAATTCTTTTGCAGTTTGTTAAAAAAAAAAAAAGATTCTTTTGCAGTTTTTATTTTGCAATTTAAGATCATTATCGTCACACGTCTTACAATGTTTTCTTAGTACTATCTTTGTCAGTTGCTAGTCTGTAGAAGTTTTATCCCTATCTCAGTCTTCTTGTTCGTGTTTTCGTTTTTAGAAACATGTATGAACGTATATCTCCTATTACAGAAATTCTGGACCTCGGCTGGCTGTTTGTTATCTTTAGTACCGAGCATTCTTTACACATTGATTCATTTGAAGTTATACTATTCTCACTATTTTGTTAAGACTCGATACCACTGTCCTGAAAACACTTGAATTTGTAGAAAAATTGCTAGTTGAAATTTGATATTTGCTTGTTGCTCATAACGATAGCAAGTTATAAATTGTCACAGTTTTGAAATATGATGGAGTTACTAATTCTTTATTTAAAACATACGGAGGGGCTTGATTGGGATTAAGCTGAGATACATTTGTACTTTCAATAATTTATTGGAAAATAACTAAATAGGCTAGAAGCAAAATTTAGAGCTTTTCTCATCTGAATTTCTCTCTCTTTCTATTATCACATTTAATTTCACAATTAAAAAATTATAATAAAAAATGTTGAGCGTAGAAATATTTCTCTTTCTAGAAATCTCAGAAAAATTACTTAATTACATTTTCCGAGTGGAAAAATCTACAGCTAGAAATTTCTCCATTAAAATATTATTCCACTAAAATTATTTTCAGATTAGGAAAAAAAACAAACACTTCACTTTGGTATATAAGACTATTTGGATATTCCTCACAAATCATTGAGAAATACAAGTGTGAGGATTTAGTAAAATAGTTATTTCTATAAGATAAATAGTTTTAAGAAAATTCAATTTAGGAACTAAAGTTTAATGAGGAAGCAGTGTGTTAAAAACCGGACCGGACCGGCCGGTTCAACCGGTTCAACTGGGAATCGGTTCATAGGCCGGTTCGGATTACCCTAAAAACCGGATAAGAGTTGAACCGGTCAAAAAACTGGTGAACCGGTCAC
>MKEJ01012991.1:0-24080 GCA_001753735.1 Embelia ribes
CAAATGCATGAGGATACATGTCATAGTATTAAAATATAATATATATATGGATATAATGAACAAAATGTAATGGAAATTTCTAGGATGTTACAAGTATTTCTTTTGGGATCTAGGTTTTTTTTCTTCCTACGTCTCCTACTATTTGGTATTATAACATCGAAGCCACCTATATAGTGGATACTCTAATTTTCCATTCATGCACGATGCATAATGACATTGATTTCCATTTTATCAAAGAATGTGTTGCTAGTTGTTCCATACATATATGGTATATTGCTTCTCAAGATCAACTTGCGGACTACCTTATGAAATCACTCTCCTTGTTGCGTTTTGGTCTTCTTCTTGATAAGTTCCATATTATCAAGCTTCATATTCACTTTAGGGGGCATGTTAGGGATACTATAGATAGAAGGAAGGGATAGGCTTATAGTTTATTATTCTAGAATCTTCATTGTGTACTATATATATCGTATTGTACAAGGACATCATTGTCAATATAAATAGCCACCCATCTTCTTCTCCAATGTTATGAAAAATCACACACACTCTCTCTGCATTACAACTATATACACTTGTATTTTCTTGCTTAATTACTGATGTTGACTGTTGGAGGATAATCGTTTGGCAAACTCAGCCTGGATCCTAATTGGTTTTTCTTTAGTACAGGATGTATAGACAATGAGGGAAGGACTTAGCATGGTGCCAACGAGTACTGACTACTCCTTAAGGCTCTGTTACAAGAAGTTGGTGCCCCAATTTGCAAGCTATAGAAGGCAGACATAACAACCATTTGAATCTTCTAAAAATACTATAATTTTGTCAATGGGATCCTAATAGCTTTATTTGTTCTTTTATGATATATGTTGTGTTAAAACAAAATTATAAGGAAGAGAATACTTAGATTGACAGTACATCTAAAGGAAATCAATCAATCCCTAAGAAGTTATGACAATGAAGAGCAGTTGACAAACATATCAACTACTAGCTCTAAGATGTCCAACTCCAAAATCATTCAAAAAATTGAAAATTTCAAACCTACCAAACAGGACATTCAACAACAAATTAAACTTCTAGAATAACTCAAACACGAAGAAATAAAATATACAAGCTAAAACTCGAAATTCTAAAGATTTATTTTACTCAACCTCACAATCAAAACCACAATCCACTCCAAATATCAACATCTAACCTAAGTTAAAATATGATTGAAACTTAATTGACAATCGTCACAAAACCAACTCTCGTTTGTGTCTACAACCATCACCAGAGGATAGAATAAACCTAACAAGTGTAAGAATGTCGGAAAAATCTAGAATTTAGGCCCTAATATATCGGATAAGACCTTAAATATAACTTGAGTCAAATCCCATAAATACTGAAATCACACTACACTTCAAGCTAAAAACCTAAGTTGCCAAGCACTTCCACTGGACTTCATATAGATATACACACTCAACACTCGTAGCTCTAAAGGAAAGCATCAAGTATTAATCCATATTTTCACCAAAAATACTCTAACTAAGCCTTAAGGTTAGTACGTAAATCAATATCCTTCATTGTAAAATGGTCTTTACCACTATCCCTAAGTTTCCTAACCTACAGCTCTGGTACCAACTGTGATGGCCCAAGTTTTAAAAGACCCGAACTTAAGTTCTATAATAATTAAGAAAATCCCACAATTTATTAGTAAATGATCATGAACAGATTCGACTAATACATATTAAGAGCTAAATCTATATATATACTCCCAAAATGAAATGAGTTCACCATGTATATATATATATAAAGCAGTACCCTTTCTTTTCTTTACATGAGTTCTTCCTTCTAATTAACTTCTCTTATTAAAGCTTGGTCGCCTCTATCTTGCAAAGTCTGGTAAGGACTCAAGCTCATATATATTTAAGAAAACAATTTTTTTGCGTATATGAACAAGCTAAACGAGTTGCAAATTGAGGTTTTGCACATGTACAATAAGATAATATCTAGCCAACATGTACAACAAATATGACAACAATGTGTACAACAAGATAATAGCCAGAAATATATAAAAATTGTAGGTAAATAAGTATGTACAACAAGTCGTGTAAATAAGATGCCATGTTTGAGTTCTTTAAAGTCAAAATAGTGAAATCTCAAGTTCTAGTAATTTTTGGCTATCATACAAGTCTTGCAAGCTGTAACAAGTCATGAAGTTTATAGTTCACATATGGTCAATGTCAGAAATTTCTTGTGTTCGAAATTAAAATAATGTGTTTAGGTTCTTTTAGTCTTTATCCAAGTAGTGTCTAACTTAACTTTTGTGTCGCGCGTTCGTATAAATACATATGTATATCAAAAAAATAATTAAAATAGTAATACCCAAAAATTGAGTAATCGGGAGCCATCACAGGTTGATTGCTAGTGTGGGAGACCACCGAGAATGTCATAGGCCGCAATGCTAGCACAGGTGCAAATAACGAGAATAACTCTAATGGAATTGTTAAATGCCTCAAAAGTAACAGGGATGGCTTTAATATAAATTTTAGACGCCTCACAAATCTGGATACCAAAATACAATATTTATAATCGAGTCATCTCGACCAAATATGCAGAGAGTAAGGTATTGGTGGTACCTTACTCTAAGCGTATCAAGGATATGCCACAAACAAAATAATATATATGTATGCATACACAAGCGTATATGTTGAGAACTGTCCAAGTAGGTGTCTACAAGTAATCGGGAATGCGTCGCATATAGCACGTACAGGGCATGGTGTCAAGTCACTATTACAAGTACGAGTCTTGCATTAGTCCTATTATTCAATTATTCTCATTAATAATTGCATGGAATAAGATTTATCATTTAGTCATGCATGTTTATGCGTAAAATATTGTGAGAAATCAAGAATTTGGAAATATCTACGAGTATAGGACCGGGCTCGGTCCACTAAACTTGTCCATATCACTATCAAATATCATTATTTACCTCAACTTTTCTACAATTTTGACTGATATCTAAGTCTAAGAGACTTAATGGTTTTTCTACAATTTTTCTTTAACATTGATCTTCATTTTATTAATATTTTATCAAGAATAAAATATTAATTAAAGTCTTGAAAATATGTACAAACTTATTTGAGTAAAATAATTTATTTTTAGGAAAATAATTTATTGAAAATACAAAAATAGGCATTAACTAGGTCATATCCTATTTTATTAATATTGTTATTGTAAATAAAATATTAACCATCAAATATTTTCAAATGTTTTTTTTAGAAAAATGATTTGTTAGTCTTTTACATCATTTTCTGTCAAAAGAAAACAATCTTCTTTGATTTAAAAGTTTTTCTCTAATAAAAAATGTAATCGATAAAAAACCAATTACAAGGTAATATATCAATTTATACAAGTTTTTGTAATGGTGTTCATATGTCAAAATGTACTAAATAATCAGTCTAGCATCACACATTAATCGAAAACTATAACACCCTAAAAGTTGTGAATTTTTGCCTTGGCATTCGACTGATATTGAAATCAATTGACTGGCCAAATAAGTCGATTGATACATGTAATCAATCAATTGATTTAATCAGTGGCAATTTTTAAAAATGAGACACGTTTCCGATTAGGTAGAGAAACCTTAATAAAACACTCCCAATTAGTATGTTACATTCAAAAGAATCTCAAAACACACACACATATAATATATATATATAGAGAGAGAGAGAGAGAGAGAAAATTGAAGGAAATTGTTGAAGATTTACTCAAGATAGCTGAATTCCGCGGCACCTTAGCTTCTATGTGAATTCTATCGCATTTCTACAATTTGTTCTAATAGGTAAACCTCTATTTCCCTGAGTTTAACTATGAAATTTCAAGGCATTTGGCGCTTCGAGTTGCAAACAAGCTTAATTTTGGTACTTTTTGAACTTTTACAAAGGAAAAACCATGTTTCACAAAGTTTTGTCCCTTCACAAAGGGGGGTCTAGTAGTATATGTGTAATAATTAACCTTAATAAGCCTTCTCAATGGTTGTTTAAGTATAAAAAATCAATTTGAAAGATGAAAACATTGGCTTTCGTGAAAAAAATAGAACAGATCAGTCAACTGATATAGTTGAACATAACAAAAAATTGAACTACATGTGTATAATTTTAGATTTAAAACCCTTTTACAGGCTTGGGGATGAGAAATTGGACAACACCTCACCTCGATAGCACCGCGAATAAGAAAAAGGTAGACTTAAGGCTTGTAAAGCTACGGTAAACCTTTCAGATTCGGGTTAGTTAAGGGCAATGGTCCCTATAATAAGTAATGTATTAATTTCTATGCTATTGAGTGTTCTTTGTTGTTCACATAATTTCTCTTATCACAGGAAATTGTGTTATGTAGTAGTTATGTGTATAATGTGTGAAAAGGCCATGATAAACACTAGTGTTAAACTTATCATGAAAATTATGAAACCTAATTAGCAAATTAATGCATTAGCTTGAAATATGTGGTGATAATGATGATAACCCCTGATGTGTGGCGAAGGTGTATGTATGTGTATGTGCATAGTAATATTTGTTGGTAAACACTTCATGGTTTAAGGCAATCCATTGAGGAAAATTTCTTTTTGGACCAAGTCGGGCTGTGTTGCATTGGAAGAATAAAACTTAGAGCCATTTAGGGTACATTTACAACCCCTCATGGAATACTGAGCAAATCACAAAGCGTATCAAACTTTTGTCGAGTCTCACGGAAGGTCTGGGTGTGGAGGGGAACCCAACAAAATTCTTTGTGCACAAAATCTCGAGGAACTTGCATTCTCGAATGTGTGTGCTTCCTAACATAATATTATACTCGGGACTCAATCATGTGTATGTGGTGATACGTGCATCGTGGTGGATGATTCAAAGTGCATGTGCAAAAATGCGTGTTAACGACAAGTGACAGTGAGATGCATAGCTTAGTAGTAAGATGAATTGTGTTCTTTTATAACTTACATATTGTTTTGAATATTATTCATCAACTAATCCCGTCTGCCCTTTGTTTACTAAATGGCAACCCCCAAAGTTGGTGCCCTAGATGTTTAAGTATTCATTATCGTGGAGGTGATCAAGATAGCTCCCCAACAGGGTAGTTGTTTAAACTCGATTGTAATAGTTGTTAAAGGCTGGTAGTCATGGTTGTATGTTGTATAAAAGATTAATCATATTTTCTATAACACGTTAAGCCATTTTTATAAAAGTTGAGGCTCATACTTTTATAAGGACATCCCTATTGTAATATAGCAGTATTAACATATTTGGTTGATAATTGTGCATGGCAAAAATTTGGACATTGTTGGTAGTTTTGACTGTGGCTCGTGTAAAAGTATATACTATTTTTTTTAAAAATGTCACATGCCCGGGGTCCTTAGATTGTAGGGGCATGATAGGATGGTATCGAAACTAACCGAGTTGTGGAAAGCTAGTCAAGCTGGGATGTGTACATATATGTAGATAGGTAGAGTAAAGGGCGATCTGGAGCTAGGTGAATGTGTCTTTAGTAATGGTGTCTATGGCGACATCCTAGCATAAAAAGCATGTTTAACATTTATAATAAGATGAAATTAGTATGTGATATAATAAGTGATATTATAAATCAGTGATACATTATTGCTTATGTACCTTGTTTCGAACGGTAGTTAGGTGGTAAGCCAAGTTTACTTCTAAACCGTAACAGAATTGCAGGGGATGCCTTGTTAGTTGAGACAGGGGTGGAACTGTGGACGGAAGCAAACCCCCCGATTGCCGCTATTGTTGGGTGTTTGATGTGATTGTGCAACGTCGGTGTTTATGTATAAATAAGGATATAAATATGATTCTGGAAGAGAAAATTATTAGGTGTTGCAGTGTTTTCTCTAATTTTGAATATAGATAATGGAGTGCCCAGACGTGAGTGGTGAGATGTTGAACCAAGATCTTTCTGAAGAGGGACCTCAATGGGAGGGTGCGCCATCATGGATGACCCTCATACTAGGTCAATTTCAAGCTTACCAGGATAGCAGACTACTATAACAGACGATTTATCATCACATCTATATGACAGGATTGGGGATTCAAATGACAAAGTTGTAGACGAGGAGGACCCTTTACTTCAAACTAGGGCACAAGTCCCGTCCGTAACATAGATTATTAGGAGCTCTATTATGACCCCATTAAATATCAATGCTGGGTACTTGCAGCATAGTGGACTGGCAAGCCCTAATAGATGTGAACATCGGAAATTAGTGTATATGAATGAACATGTCTTTCATGGAAGAGTAGACCCCGTGGAGGCTTACAGGTCGTTGGAAGAGATGGAAAAGATATTCAAAACTCTAGGGATTGAAGATAATGTGGTAAAAGTAACTATGGCTCCATTCTATATAAAGGACGAAGAAGAGGAGTGGTGGATGGGGTGGGTTTTTAACCCTGAACATGCAAAACTTGACTTGGGACAGTTGTAAAGAATTATTTTGAGGAAAGTACTTCCCTAACACCCGTAGAGATGAAAAAAGAGAGAATTCATAGAGTTGATTCAAGGAAAGCTCTCCGTGGAGCAGTATGCACAGAAGTTTGAAACCTACTCATAGTTTACGCCAGAAATGGTATCGACCAAGAAACTCTATGTTAGAAGATTTGACCTGGGATTGTGACCACTGATTCAGATAACATTAGCTCCAAATTGATACAATACTTACGAAGAGATAATAGAGGTAGCAATGCATTCCGAAGCGGCATAAACTAATGTGAGAAGAAAACAACGAGAATGACAGGACAAGGAAAGAGTGACTCAATTGTTAATAGTGAAGGGAGAGGTAGAGGACAACACGGTGGAAGTAGAAGAGATCGTGGTAAAAACCAAGGCTTATCTTAGACAAAGTCTAACAAGAGTTGAAATGATTATAAGAGGCTAATACTCAAAGTTCACGAATACCCCTTCCAAGACATACGGCTTCGGCCCCTATGCATTCTAAAGACACAATATATTAGGAAGGTTGATTTAAGTATGGACACCTGAATCATCAAGTTACCTTCAAAATACAATTTTGAGCTTTTCAAAATTAGGGGAATATGAGTTCAAATTGCCCAAGCCAATTTGTGCAGAACGTTGACCCATTCCTTGGCACTCGGCCAACCTCAATCCTATCATTTCTAGCAACACCATCTATTTAATCACGTGCCCTGGATAGGAATAGGGATACTCAGGGAAATCCTTAAAGTGAAAACCGATATGTGATGACCTCAACCAAATGACCTCCATAAGCTCGTGTACATGTGGTGACAGGCTGTCCAAAGCTTGGAGAGTCTTCTGAGATTTAAGGTACTTTACCATTCCTATCTTCCTGGGCTACTGTTCTTTTTGGCCCCTTGTTCTTTTATTTTCGATCAATTTGTAAAATCCTTAGGTTGCATACGTAGTTGTCTGTGGACATTCTTCTTGGTGTCAGGGTAGTGCCTAGTTTGTATTATCATGACTATGAAGTGGTGATCGTGGATCACACCTTTTTATGGGATCTATTGGTGTTAAACATGTACCATCATAAGAGGTGCACTAAGAGCACATATGAATCGTGCTCTCTATTCTCTAAGAGCATCAATTGTATGCGAAATTTTCAAGATGAAATTCTAGTTACCTAAGTGAAGTTCTTGTGACATGTCGTGTTAGTGGAAGGAGTAGCAGTGGACAAAGATAAAGTTTAGGTAGTATCGATGTGGGAGAGACCAAAAAGTGTATTCGAGGTTCAAAGCTTCCTTACCTGGCCAGTTATTATCGATGCTTTGTGCAAGACTTTCCCATCTAGTGGCTCCACTAACTCACCTTACACCGAAGGGAGTTAAATTCGAGTGGAACAAAAGGTGCTAAATATCATTCCAAGAGTTGAAGAAAAGGTTGACCGATGCCCCGATTCTCATCATTCTTGAGCATGGTAAGGGATATACGATATATTGTGACATATCCCGATAAGGACTAAAAGGTGTACCAATGTAGACAGAAAGAATTGTCACTTATGCATTCTGCCAACTAAAGAATCATGAACAAAATGACCCCACACACGACCTGGAGCTAGCAACTGTAGTTTTTTGCGTTAAAGATTTGGCGACGTTATCTGCGCGGTAAACGGTTTGAGGTCTTCTCAGACTATAAAAGTTTGAAATATATCTTTACATAACATAACTTAAACCTTTGATAGCCATGATAGATGGAGTATTTAGACCAATATGACTTTGATCTTCAGTATCACCCTGGAAAAGCCAACATTGTAGCAGATACCTTAAGCAAGAAGACCAGTTGTATGTTAGCTTGTCTTGCCATCAATGAATGGGAGATGTTAAGAGTACTAGGCAAGTTTAGATTAGAAATAGTAGAACCCGAAGGACGTGCGGCCTTGTGTTTTCTATGGCTCCAACCAACTATTTATGAGAAAGTGATGGAAGGTCAATGTGAAGACACTCAATGTCAGGAGTTGCAGAAAAAAAGGTGAAGGATGACCCTGATAAATAGAGCATCAGCGGCCATGGAGAACATCGACATTCAAAACCCTTGTTCATGCCCGAGGCTATAGGGGAAGAGGTGTTACATCAATCACATCACTCTCAACTTGCAATACATCTAGGTGGAAATAAGATGTATCATGACATCAACAGACAATTTTGGTGGCCAAAGATGAAGAAAGTTGTTGTAAAATGCATGGCGAAGTGAGTGATCTGTCAGCAAATCAAGTTGGAATATCAGCAACCTGGCAAAGTACTATAGTCATTGGAGATACCAACCTAGAAGTGGGAGCACATCACTATGGACCTCGTAAAGACTACCCAGGACAAAATTAAAGAATAATTTAATTTGGGTGATTGTGGATATGATGACCAAGTCAACACACTTTCTACCAATGAAGAAGACGGATTCAGTGGAGGCCCTTTCCAACTTGTACATATGAGATATTATCATATTGTACATAGTTCCAGTGACAATTATATCAGACACAGACAACCACTCCGCTTCCTAACTTTAGAGCAGTCTACAGAAAGTAATGGGTACAAAGCTATTAATAAGCACCACATTCCACCCTCAGATGGATGAACAGACTGAGAGAATAATTCAAACCCTCAAAGATATATTGAGGGTATACGTATTGGACTTCGGCTGCAGCTGAAGTTCATATATCCTTAATCAAATTTACATATAAAAATAGTTACTATTGCAGCCTTGCAATGGCTCCTTATGAAGTTCTATATGGACGATCTTGTAGGTTATAGGTGTAATGGACAGAAGCGGAAGAGACGATCTTGATAGACCCAAATTTTGTGCGGGAAACAATAGAGAGGCTAAGCCTATAAAATAACAATCTGAGACTATATGGAGTTGGCAAAAGAGTTAACACAGATAGACGATGACAACTGTTGGAGTTTGTATAGGGAGACCACATATTTCTCAAGGAGTCACCAAGAAAGGGCTTTAAGTAATTCGGAGCAACTGGAAAGTTATCACCACAATACGCTAGGCTATTTCAAATTCTTGAACATGAGTGGCCTATATATTGGCCTTACTACTACAACTCACGAATGTTCATCCAGTGTTCCATGTGTCGATGCTGCAAAAGTACATTCCTGACCCATCGCAGGTGATCAATTTCTCTGACCTAATGATAGAACCAAATCTGTTGTTTGAAGTAAGACCTATCGCGTATTGGATTGAGATAAACGAGAGCTATGAGGAAAGTCAATTCCATTAGTCAAGGTATTGTGGATTAGCGACAGTGTTGAAGAAATGACGTGGAAATTTGAAGTTGTGACATAAAGATAAGAGACCCCAAACTACTTCGATAATTGAGGTATCCTTCTCAATGGCGCTACCTTCAAATTTTGAGAACGAAATTTTTTTAATGGGTGGATAATTGTAACACCTTAAAATTTGTGAATTTCAGCCTTGGCAATCAATTGGTATTAAAATCAGTCGATTGGTCACATCAATTGATTGATAAATGCAATTAGTCGACTAAATTGTTCGGTGACATTTTTAATAAATGCGAGACATGTCTGTGGCAAAACTTCAATAAAATACTCCCATTTCAATATTTTGCATTCAAAACCATGTCAAAACACACATATACAATATATATATAAAGAGAGAAAGAGAATTGAAGGAAAATCTTAAAGATTTACTCAAGATAGCTTGATTCTGTGGAACCTTAGCCTTCTATGTGAATTTTATTGCATTTCTACAATTCATTCCAATAGGTAAAGCTCTGTTTCCTTGAGTTTAACTTTGAAATTCTAAGCAATTAGACCCTTTAAGTTGCAAACGATCTTAATTTAGGTATTTCCTCAACTTTTACAAAGAAAAAACCATGTTTAGCAAAGTTTTGTTCTTTCACAAAGGGGATTCTAATTGTGTATGTGTAATAATTAACCGTAATAAGCCTTCCCAATGGTTGTCAAAGTATCAAAAATCGATTTGAAAGATGAAAATGTTGGTTTTCGTGAAAAACATAACATATTAGGTGACTCATCTATTGAATCATTGACTGATATAGTCAGACAGAACCAAAAACTGAATTGCATGTGTAATTTCAGCTTTAAAACCCCCTTTTCGAGGCTCGGGGATGAGAAATTGGATGGCACATCATCTCGACAGCACCGTGAATAAGAAGTAAGTGGATTTACGGCTTGTAATATTATGGTAAAACTTTCAAGTACGGGTTAGTTATGGGCAGTAAGCCCTACAATAAGTAATGCATTAAATTGTATGTTATAGAGTGCTAGTTGTTTTGCACATAATTTCACTTGTCACGAGAAATTGTATTATTTGGTAGTGTGTATAATGTGTGAAAAGGTTGTGATAAACACTGGTGTTAAACTTATCATGAAAAATATGAAAATTAATTGGTGAATTAAAGCATTAGCAAAAAAGATGTGATGATGATGATGATAATGATCCCTGATGTGTGGCAAATGTGTGTATATTTGTGTGTGCATAGTAATATTTGTTAGAAAATACTTCCTAGTTGAAGGTAATCCAAAAGGGAAAAATACTCTTTTGGGCCAAGTCGGACCGTGTTGTGTTAAAATTTAGAGCTGCTTCGGGCTCATTTACAAAACTTCATGGATTACTGAGCAAATCACGGGGGTCCACGCAGGACCCCCTGTGCATATCAAACTTTGGTTGGATCTCACAGAGGCTCTGGGTATGGAGGGGCACCCGCCAAAATCTTTGCACACAAAATCTCGAGGAACTTGTACTCTGCATTTTCCAATACAATATTACAACTAGGACTCAATCATGTGTGTGTGGTGATACGTGCATAGTAGAGGATGATTCAAAGTGCATGTGCAAAAAATGCATGTTAACGACGTATGGCAGTAGGATGCGTGGTTGAGTAGTAAGAGGTATTGTGTTCTTTCATGCCTTACATATCGACTTAAATATTGTTCATCAACTAATCCCATCTACCATTTGTTTACCAAATGGCAGCCCCCAAAGATGGTGCTTCAGGTGTTAAAGTGTTCATTATCGTGGCAGTTTTCAAGATAGATCTCCAATAGAGTATGGTTGTTTCAACTCTGTTGGTAATAGTTGGTAAAGGCTGATAGTCGTGGTTTTATATTGTATAAAAGATTAATCATGCTCTGTGTAATGCGTCAAGACATTTTTATAAAACTTTCAATGTTGTTGAGGCTAGTATTTTTGAAAAAAAACATTCTTATTACAATATAGTAGTATTAACATGTTTGGTTGATAATTGTGCATGGCTAAAAGTTGGACATTGTAGGTAGTTTTGTTGCGGCTGTGTAAAATTATATACTATTTTTCTAAAAAAAATCTCACCTACCGAGGTCCTCGGATTCTGGGAGCATGATAAAAACAAACAGTTATTAGTCTTAACCACAAATCAAATAAACCCCAATGTCATTTAGCTATTTAGTCTAAATTCAAGTCTAACAAAATTCCAAGCAAACAGCTTACCAGGATAAAAATGTTTACTTACAGAAGCAAACTGCTAAACCTTAAGTGCCTAAATTCATTAGTAATACCAAGACAAAACCCATCAGTTAATTTCATAAGTATGTAATTAGAGAAATAGAAATTTTCATGACCAATTCAAAAACACTGGGTTTTCTCTCCCAAAAGTTAGTTAAACCCAAGCATTAATTCGCAAATAAAATCAATCATTAGAATTTATACTAACATGGCCAAAATTTTACATATTAACCAATGTCCATCTTTAATTAATTCAATACTATTCATTCCATGTTTGTAACGTTTATAGTAAAATTAATGCAGCAAAAACTAGACAAATTTTGGGTCTAGATGAGATCGAAAACTGAACTATGCTTTTGTTCTATAATTTCAAATAGGAAGAAATTATGTAATCAACAACATTTTTTTTAACCATTCGGAGCTTACATCTACAAGAATTTCAACCCCACAAATAGGGTTACGAGAATTATCCTTATTGACTGGGAATTAACAAGGTCATTGCAAAATAAAAAAATTAGGAAAATAAAACCTCATTCGCAATCCCTCCCTGAGATGAGAAACGGTGGATGAGAATGGCTCGGTTTGGTTGAATTTGAACATGATTGGGTTCGATTGTGCTAGACTTCGGACAGATTTGGAGTGGCTCGAGCCGCCTAGCCCCGACAGCTTGCTAATTGTTCTCGAAAGGGAGAATTTTACTCCGTGTGAACAACTGGTGACAAGTTTAGCCTATATATAACGATTGTCTAATAATTATAAGGCCAAGGGAAAAGTAGAAGTCATGGGCTTTCAATATGAGACCCATCTGGACATTATTTGCCGTGAACAGAAAGGGGGGACAAGAGGGGATCGTTACAGTAATACACCAACCACACATAAAGATAATGGACTAGAAAATACGACACAAATGTGTTTGGAGAAGATGAATTGCACGTCATTCAACTCTCTATAAATGTTTGACAAAATAGGGATAACAAGGCCCACAGTGACACCACACACCAATGAACTAGTAGGTCTGAAAGTTGATGACCAAATTACATTTCCCGGATCCTCCGGGAAGACGAAAGTCCAAAGGCAGCACGACCAGAAGGCGGCCAAATAAACCTTTGTGACGAGATGATCCAAGACACCCAAGATTGAAAAAATATCTTTAGCAAAAACTTGCAAGCTATCATGACTAGGAACCACCATACTTGGGCCTTTAGTAGTCTTAGGGTGGACAGTTTTCCTGTCATTTCTCGAACTAGGCTTTGGGCTCTTTGAGTTGCCTTTGAACCAGAATGCTATCCAGTCACTTGAGCCAACTTTTGGATCTTTAGGATCTATGGCAAGGTGATAGTAGATGACTACATAGGCAAAAAATAAGTACCATCAAACTAACAATTCATGATCGCCAACATCTTCAATCAACTCTTTGGCATGAGGAATTGTTTCATCATAGAAATTGCCAGTGATTGGACACCCCCGATGGTATTTAAATCCCAAGGAGTGATGGACATCTCCCTGGCACTGGTGTGGGAAGAATTCGTCGTTGGCCACCAAGCTTCACAAAAGGTTCGGATGACATATGGGTGGCGATCATAAAGAAAGCGAGAAGCATGGGCCACCCCGTATATGCTTGCGTTGTGTAAAAGTGAGCAATAACAACTCAAATGTCTTTGACCTACTCCCTATATTTGGGAATGAACCAAAACTCTCCCGGGACCTTAAGGGTGGTACCCCAACACCTCTCTCGAAATAATTTGACGCCCAACAATTGAAAATGAAGCATTTTTGTATGGGTAAACAGTGTGATGTGGAGCCATCATGAATGGTGCCGCATTGTTTCCTAAGGAGAGGGTTGTCCACTCAATTTTCTCAGGCACTTCCAGATCCGGTTGCCTCATCCCATGCTTGCCGATCAGTGGTTGCAGAATGCACAATTTTATAGAATAACCCTGGAATGAAATCAACAAGTAATCTTTTTCTCTTTTAGATACATCAGCAAAAGAAGCTAGTTCACCTTAGAAGGAAATGGAGGTACGCATCTTATTAGTGAAAGAAAATGATAGTAATTTTTTAAAAATAAAATGAGAATTATATACAATAAAATAAGTACACGTTGCTCTATTTTCCAAATTTGTCACTATGCAATGATAATTAACAAAAATTGAGACAAACATGTCTCTTAAGTTTGCAGACTCAAAAATAATATGCATGGTATCTTGGGCATAAGAAATTTACTTTTAAAAAAAAAATTCATACAAATTCCCACTTGTTAAAAGTAATGTGCAGAATATTGATCACAAATAAGTTTCTTTTTGCCATATATACGTAAGTAGGTGTTTTGGTAAGTATATTACCAACAAAAAAAAAGGGTAGAGCTTCTGCCATTAAGGAAAGAAGAAAAAGGATAAATATTCCTACATATAAATAACATAAGAAATAAAAACGGAGAATGGGATGAACCACTTTTGTAGTATGGCCCATGTCAGTCTAAGAAGACCAAAAATGGGGCTAAAATATGTGACATGTTAAAAAATAAATAAACCACTCTAAAGATTTTTTTTTATTGCCAAGGGCAGGAATAAGCAACTTAAGTCCTTGGTCAATAAATACAGTTGGACGAAAATGTAACAAAATATAAGTAAAATAAAATAAAATAAAGCCTTGCTATGACCATGAAAAAAAAACATTTTTGTAAAACTTGCTAAAGTACTTAAATTTTCGAACACTTACTCAATCTTTCAATTTCAAATAAAAAGGAATGAGAATTACAATAATGATAAACTTGTGAATGCTGCAAATAAATTAAACTTGTTAACAATAATAAGTTTAAGTTAAACTACCATTCAATAAGAAACATGCTGTTAAAAATATTTGTACATAATATACATAAGTACGTAAAAAAACAAAAAAACAAAAAAAAAAAAACAAAACGTTGAAAGATGACTGAGGTGGTACCCACAATAAACTTGTGTATGTCTTGACCACCTTTTTCTCTATTTGTTTGTGTGCGCGCGCGTATCAAGGATGAAAGATGACGGAGGTGGAATCACATTTCTCTTGGTTTGTTTGTGTATATATATATATATGTAAAGAAATAATCAAATAGTGCCCCACCTGACTATAAGTGATGCTATGGGGTCGTGGAGTGAACCAAGTACCTTCTTTTTATAGTAGAAAATTAATAATAATAATAAATTCTCAAGATAAGTTTTGATTTGCTAAAGACTTAAATTTCCTTAGAATTTATCATCTCAATGTTGCAAAAAATTCTGAGAATTTATAATCTCAATGTTGCAAAAAATTTTGAAGCAATAAAAAGGGTAGGGCCAAACAATTTACTTCTGCAGGAAAAGAAATTGTAAAAGGTAGTCTCTTCTTTTTATTTACTGTGTAAAGTAAGACTTAAAAAATAAAAATAAAAATAATATATATATGTATATATAATAAATGGTAGTAAAGATAATAATAATGTGTTTCCTATCAAATTTTTATTCTTGTCAAATTTCTGTTACAACTCCAATGCTTGAGTTAAATAAAATAAATAAATAAAATAAAATAAAAATAAAAATAATAAAAAAATTATGATAATGCTATTTTATCATAATAATATGTGCTTACTTAAAAAAATGGTAACTGTATCATAACTACAAAAGAAAAATGTGCAAGTATGTCCAGATTTGGGCCCGAACCTTCTCAAATGCCAAGATTAAATCTGAGTATTCGTCACTTCTAAACAGGCATGCACTAAGCAAATGGTGCTACTTCATATATTCACCTTGAATTGAGCAATTTTTCCACAACTTTAAAGTAAAAAAGTGTTACAAATCATTGCACATTTGCTTGATTTGTAAAGTCTAAATGAAAAAGGGGAAATTATCATGACAACTATAAAATTGAGTTCTCTAATGGCATCAAAATTATGAAAAAAAATTCAAGACTCATTTACATAAAAACTAAGTATGCAAAGAAGTCTCAAGGGGGCATCTGTAGACCCTAAAATATTTGGCCAATCAAAGACTGCCACGTGTCTCATTAGCTTCGTTAAAAATTCCGTGTTTAATTAAATTAAAATAGTTAAATGTAATAAGATAGTGTATTTAATTATTTGACCTGTCAAATTAAACCACTATGATAAGGGTTTCACAATAATTAAATACTTATTTAAATGTAATCTTATATATTATTGAATATCTCTAAAATAAATGAAATTGAGATATTTGTTAATTTGTATGGTTAAAATATTTTACAACCTAGAATTTACTCAAAAGAGAGAGGAAACTTTGGTAATTTCCTTTTGAACAAAACTAATAAAAAACTGCAAGGGCATTTAAGTAAATTTTTATTATTCTAAATAAGTAATAATGTAGGGGCATTTTGGTAAAATCATCATCTCCAAACTCCTATAAGTAGGAGCCCAACCTTTTATTTTCCATAAGCACAACTTCTGAAGAAGTTCTAGAGATAAGTCAGAGCTCTCCGAGACAAGAATCAAGCTACTGATGAAGTCTCACATCAAATTCAAGTCATTCGAAGAACAATTAGATACACGAAATCAAATTTAAAGAAAAAAAGCATTCGATTTTCAAGAAGCTTTCCAAGCCTCAAATCAAGTATTTGAAGCAAAATTCACCATGTGATCAATAAAAAGCTTTCAAGTCACGAGTTAAATGTTTATCGAAATTCAATCATCCAAATCACCATCAGTCGCTTGAAGAGGAAAATCAAAGGACAAGTTTATCTTATAGTAAACTATCGGAGATTGTACTCGCATTACTTAAATTAATACAAATTTCGATTTGTTACATCATTTTCTAGTCTTAATTTTGAGACTCTGGGAATTTGTGTGTTACAGGGAGTATAAGACTCCACGAATAATAATAATAATAATAATAATAATATTATTATTATTATTATTATTATTATTATTTCCCTATTTTTTCTCTTTTTTCTTTTCCCTTTTCTTTTTCTTTTCTTTTTCTTATTCTTTCTTATCCTTTTTCTTCTTCGTTTGATATTTTCTCTTTCTCGCTCCTCCCTTTCCATTTATCTCTCCCCATTTTTTCTCTCTCTCTATCTACTGACCAGGGGAGCGACCATCGCCATAGCTCCTGACTGCATGTAACGTCCCATAACTTGCGTATGAATTTTTTGCGAGTTTAAATAATATTGTTAAGTGTTAATAATATTATTTATCTTCCTTTGACGCATATTAGATTTGCATTATAGTACCATTATTGCATATTATAAGTTGTGGTTGTGGTAGAACGTTGTTACGTATTGGAGTATGCATGGAAATTAGTTTTGGGTTTAGAGTGCGTGCTTGAGAATATTTTTCATATGTATTTTGGGTTGACGTATGGACTCAAGGGAGTGTACCTGTACACAGACAGGTACCAGAGCTCATTTTTTCCTAAAATCGTCTGGAAGCCGGCACATAAATTGGGTACCGGTACATAGCTAAGTCTTTTAATTGGCATGGCATTATAAATTGTTTCAACAATATTAACTTATGTCATTGTGGACCATGATTATTGTTACCACAATTTTATCATGACATTAATATTGGCATTAGCATCGTATTAGAGTTATTCGTTATATTTCTTGGCTTTTCACACTTACTTGTTGTAAAATCTCGTTGTAAAACACGGGTAGTATTTTAGGAAATTTAGAGAATTTAGGTATGGATATTCGAGGAATAAAAACATACCTTTCATAAAATTTTAAAAGTATGCTACTCGAGGAGTCAAAGCATACAAAGCGAGAAAGTTGAAAAGCATGAATACCATGAACATGAGATCTCATTTCATTATCATTAACATGATAGGACTTAAGTCTTTTGATTTCTTTTTGGGTCATTAGTATCGACTTTTTTGAAAAAATATTTTGGAAATTTTAGCCCTTCGGGGAGCGAGATAAGCTTGGGGACATACGCCTCCACCGTGAGAGCCGGAAAACCTGCACAAGGATAGAAACCTTCGATAACTAGTGTTAGTGCATCTTAAAGTCGAACCTATGATTTAAGTTGCACAAGATGAGTCAATTGTAGGTGAGGCGAGCAGTAGCCTCAAAACCTTTGAGAGTTACTAGTCCTACATTTCTAACGGACAATAATAATTTTATTTTAAATTGCTTAAATTTTATTTTTGTCATAATTATCAATCAAATCTTTAAAGATATAATAGTATTTCTTAACAAAAAATATGCAAATTAAAATTAATTAATTTACAATTTTTGATATTGCAATAAATAAATAAATAATAATGAGCAAACTTTGAAGAAAAAGTATAGAAACACTTTGTAGAATTGGTACTTTTTATTCAGTATAGTTAGATAAATGGCTTAAATTTTGTTTTTCTAATAATTATCAATCTAACTCTTTAACGAAATATTATTATCTCTAAACAAAAAATATACAAATTAAAATTAATTAATTTATAATTTTAGATATGACGACATTTGTTGTAAAAAAACAAAGATAAAAGGCAAACTTGAAAAAAAAATGTGTATGAAATATTTCATTGAATTGGTACCATTTATAGAGCAATAAGAATATTAAAAAAAAAAATTCTAAAATTATAATAATATTAATCCTTAAAACTTTTAATAGACATGTATTTCTTCTAAATCAAAATGACAAAGACAAACCTATCCTTTTCTTCAGATTCAGATGAACAAAAATGAAATACAAACTCATAATTTTTTTTTGGTATAACCTTTCCGTATTTGAAAACGTTGGACTCCAACTAATCCACAAAGAGTGATTAAACTTTTCCTACCAAGATTTAATGTAGTTTCATTCCTGAAATTTGAACTCGAGACTTCAATTAAATATGAATAAACCCCTTCCATCTCATCTTAGCGCTTGATGGTAAATACAAACTCATAATTGAACATTGAAAGACAATGTCAAATCCTGGTGAATGAGTACTAATATAATGAGGTCAAGTTGATTCATACCTTCAGGTACATCACGACACTGAAAGAATAGGATTGAAATACAAGAAGAATTATTTTAAGTAAAAAATGGAATAGAAAGTACAAAAAGCAAAACTTTACTAAACCTAAAATGTGAATTGCGAAACAAGATTCAAATCATGTAACCATTCCAGCAATTTTTCGTCACTTGGAAAAGGAAAATAGTAACGAACCACAATTACTTTTCAGGTAACCTTTACATTCTTAGGTTTCCCGCAATAAACATGTATATGTTCACAATACAACAGCCAGAGGAACAAGTAACAACCCTTGAGACACCAAAGTAGCTGTGCCACATCGATGTACAATTTTATATCCATTGTCAAAGGGGGAGTGTAAAATATATACACAGAGGGGGGTGAAGGTTAGTCTTACCGACCAAAAACTGATCTCCAAGAAGAAGAAGAAGAAGAAGGAGGAGGAGGGTGCTACTTGAGTACACGTTGTCTTCCAAATTATGCGCATTCTCAAAATCTTCTCAGGAAGTTCCTTTTTCCTATCCGCATCCCCTCATTTGTTAGGAAAATCAAAATAAAAATAAATTTGGCAGAATTTAAGATCTCGTGAGGCTTCCTAGAATTAGTTGAGCGAGAATATCAACCCATGTATCAGGGACACCTGGCAGGCACCAGTGCAAACAGTCCTGACCCCAAACAGCCACGGCATCCTTCTTCCCCAGCCAAACTGCTGGATGGGCATCGGCTCTGAACTCGCTAAGATGGGTGAGATCAAGTAGTTGAATATCCGAGCCTAGTAATACCTCTTTGATGACGCTATTCAATAGTCTTGCTTCTTTGTTCACTTCGTTATTGATTGGATCAAACCAAGAGTCAAGCTGTCCATATATCTAAAAATCAAATACTCGAAATACCATAGAGAAATAAAAAGTGGTAGGCTAGTTATGATTGTATTTCAATGTTTTTGGTTTTTCTTCGGGTTTTTTTCATTGGTTTCTAACCAAAACAATGAAACCAGAAATTTTTTTGATTTTGTGTTCAATTTGCTAACCATAATAATTTTCAGAAATAGTGAAAAATCTTTTACACTCCTCTAAACTAGGGCATTTTGAGATACATTTATCGACATCTGTTTTCAAAAATGAATACATTTCCAGCAATGTTTTTTATTTCAGAACGAGTAACCAGTCAGAGTAACCAGTTTTGAAACAAGGCCCAAACACAGCATAAGAATCTTTGACATGAAAACCATTTAAATATTGCATCGACCAATGAGAAAAAGGATTTGATGCTCCCAGTATTAGATCTCAAATGTGATAATTTGCCTACTTTTCAAAAGAGATGGAATTTGAAGGGTTCACAAAGGTTGATGACTAGAATATACATTGCATCTGAATAATTTTCACAAACAAAACACATGAGAAAATTTGCAAGGACAATACTGCAGTTGCATTTTTGTAATTACGAGGCAAATGAATGATATTTCCTAATGAGCTAATACACAAAAGTCATGCCATTTTGTATTAGAATTATATATATATATATATATATATTTGTGGAGTTCATACCTGGACTTCCTTGAGGGGCTCATCAAGCAAGCAACTGCCATTTTGATTCCATTCGCCACCATAAAAGTGTCTTGGTGATTGCAAGCGCCAGAACTTGAGTGTGTTTGCAGGGACTTCTCTATGCATGTATGAAATCATACTCTCGAGGACAGCTTTGAGTCCATCCATCATGTTGAGGGGTGGATTGATGGGTCGCCCACCCTTATAGAAAACGAGAGGCTTCTCTTCTGGAAACTTATCATAACCCCACCTATTGAGAAGCAATAAAATTTTAAAATCATCATAAATATCCGGAATCTTTAAATTCTCAAAGAAAAAGAAAATAATTTATTAAGATATAGAGCAAACTATGCCAAGACGGTAAATATCCTTCTCTCCCCTGCTACGAGAGGGCACCTCAACATTGACACATTACTTACAAAGGAGAAAGGGCAAGCAGTGTGGTGATCCCAATTAATAATGCATAGAAAATAACAGCTCTTTTCATTCCCCGTCTTTCACTTTTTTTTTTTAATTCTGAAGTAATATTTCAGAAAGCGCCAAAAGCAGGGCAAACCATTTGCAAATCAAGAATTACAGCAAACAGAACAAGATCAGAGGCTTGAATCGAGAGAACATCCTTGGTCCACAAAAATAAAGATGAACAGATGTCTCCTCCAATAGAAGTTAATGAATAGGCCTTCCAGTTCCTCTTGAAGGCTTCAAAATTTCTCACCCCACAAACCCTTACTTTTTCCATAATGATCAAGTCAACTTTTTCAAACTGCTCCAAATTGGCATTTTTTGAATTATTGACCATTTAAATAGTCACTATGTCCAAGATAAGCTAAGGATTGTTTTTGGAGGGTGTTTCTTCAATAGCCTCGCAATAACAAGCTAATTAGCAACAAAAGAAACAATGAACTTACCAGTGGCCAGTGTTGAAAACAAGAACATCGTAAAACTTGGTGATGTCAGCCCAATCATCTGCTGGAATATCAATATCTACTCTGTGTATTCCCTTCAGTCCATCTTGGTTATCATCTGTTGACTGCTTCGGCTGCCACCTTACAAGATCAGTTATGAGCTCATATGGCCGCCATTTTCAAATATAGATTAAGTAATCAACGCAAACAATAATTATTTTTCACCAATAATTCAAATCATAATTAATAAGAAATGAAGTGCTAATTGAAACAAAAACAAAAGATACACCAACTTCACTTTGGTTTTCATTCCAAAGAATTTAGTTTAGTGCATTAATGTCTTTAATTTTCGGGTCAAAGCATCTTCATTACTTTCTCTAGACATAACTGCAGTTCATAGATTATGATGATCAAGACCGTTTAGGTAAGCTTTCTTAAGCATATATGAATCTTATCAGAGAATCCCAGCTCACATGAGCACATGTATTAATTTAAGGTAATAAAAAGAGACAACGGTGCCTTGATGTTTATCACCCAAGTTATACTCGATAAAATGTCACCCGAAAACATTAGACAACCAACAATAGGGAGATAAGTGGCGTAATTGCTATTGAATTCTAATAATTATCCAGAGCTTGTGCCCCATGACTTACAAGTTAGAAATTTCTGATGTTCATGAAATTCTATTAGACACTTGAAATAGCTTAATAATAAATTAAACTATAGTTGACCCCTAGCATTCTAATATTTACATACAATGCTTAGCAAATTAGGAAATTTAGAACTACTTACACATTGCCCTCCCCAGAAATTATAAACATTTATCACTTGGCACCATAAATCACCCTCTAACAAAACAGTAGCATCCACCATTAATCATTACACATATACTACTAATTTGAACTAAGGTATACAAGGGCATTTCCATCAGTATATCTATTCACATCCCCTAAATTTTAATCCAAATACCTCAAATATAGACTAGAATATGGCCATTTCAAGTAGTTCAAGGGATCATCGTATCAAACTCTCTATCATTAGGGTGATTAACTAGTATTAGATACAGTGGTGTGAACATCCCCTAAAATATAGTGTGGAGGCCCCCATAGAGTGACTCGTTGGAGTACCAGTCATTACACATGTATACTCCTAAAGTCCTACCAGTTTGAGCTAATGAAAATAATATGCATGAACACATAAACACAAATCATAAAAAGCATAAGAAGCCAGGTCCATACTGGTACTTGCAAGTAAAGCCATACGGCGATATAATACTATACATTAAACTTAGATACAATAGTGCAAGCATCCCGTAAAAATTAAACCCTAAAATATGGTATAGAGGCCCCCGTGGAGTGATTTGTTGGAGTACCAGTCTTTACACATGTATACTCCTAAAACCTACCAATTTGAGCTTCTATATAATATATTAATATTTATGTACCCATATACGCAAAACACGAAAAGCATAACGAGCCAGGTCCATGCTAGTACTTGGCAAGCAAAACCACATAATGTATGCCACCGGTAACATTAAACTTAGGAAAATAAGGCCCCTTCACGCCCCTATCTTCTTCCACTTCTTTACCCTGCCATCAACAACCCTAAGCACACAAACAAACGCCACATAAGAATTCTCACTCAACGAATTCTCGACAAACCCAATCCTCCTTCCCCTAATCAAATCAAAAAACCTAGTCGCATCGATCTGGGCCAAAGCACAATTAGTCATTACGCATGTACTACTAATTTGAACTAACATAGACAAAGGCATTTCCACCAGTATCTCTATTCATATCTGCTAGATTTTAATCTTCTATACCTCAAACTCTAAAAAACAGACTGGAATATAGGGAATGTCCCTCCAGCTTCCCTAAATTTGAAATAGTATTGGGGATGGTTCAAGGGATTCAAACGCTCTATCTTTAAGGTGGTTAATTAGTTTTAGATACACTGGTGTTAGCTACAAATTAACGTATAAAATATACTATAGAGGCCCATAGAGTGACTCGGAATAGTGTAGATGCCCTTTAAGTGGCTCGTTATAGTATAGAAGCACCATAAAGTGACTCGGGAGTACCATCATTACACACATACACTCCTAAGTCCTACCAATTAGAGCTAATGTATATGATATCTATGAATGCATAAACACAAAACACAAAAAACATAGTAACAAGCAAGGTCCATACTGGTACTTGGCAAGCAAAACCGCACGATGATACGCGACCGTAACATCAAACTTCGGAAAATACGCTCCCCGCCACGCCCCCATCTTCTTCCACTTCCTCGCCCCGCCATCCGCCGCCCTCAGCACGCAAACAAACGCCACCAAAAAATTCTCCGCCAACGAATCCCCGACAAACCCGATCCTCCTCCCCCTCATCATCCCCAAAAACCTTCCCGGATCGATCCGGGCCAGGTCGCATTCCCCGGGCACCCACTTCCACGAATTGATCCGACCCATGTTGTCCCTCCTGTTCCTGAGGCAGTTCCAGGCGTTGCGGTGGAAGGGACACGTGGCATCGTAGAGGGGTGTTCGGGTGGGGTCTGGGACCCAGGTGCCGTTGAAGAGGTTGCAAGGGGGAGAGATGGAGATGGGGAGAGAGGGCTTGGAGGGAGAGAGAGGGAGGCGGGTGGTGTAGAGGAGGATGAGGAGAAATGTGGGGAGGATGAAGTAGGGGAAGATGTGGAGGGAGCGCGTGGGCGCCATGGATGAT
>MKEJ01013007.1:0-11351 GCA_001753735.1 Embelia ribes
GGGTAAAAAATATTATGTATATTCCATATAAAAATGATTCAAAATTAGTAGCTTTCATGGGCTCCAATCTCATAAAAATCAAATGAAAATCATACATTTTCCAATAGTAAAAATACCTATCTTGGGGCCCAATAAATACCTATCTTGGGGCCCAATAGCTGGTCCACTTATCGTATTTTCACAAAATGCAACAAAGAGGTCAACGTATAAACAAAAGGCTCATTTCTAAACTAATAATAAAATAGATGTTCAAACTACGAAGTGAGATTGTGCTTATTCGTTTGTAAATACGAAGGATTACAGAAAAAATAAGTTAACCAGTACAATAATATTGTTACATGGTTCATCACTTTATCTGTTGAGGGCCTGTGGATGACAATTTGTTTAATACAAACCGAATCAAACTAAAAAGTAAGCAACCCAATCCAAATTCACACCAAAATAACGTTCAACTCAAACAAAACCAAACCAAATCTAAAATATCTACAACCCAATCTAAACCCAAACTAAACCAAAATAAGTAAAACCATTAAATAAACCAACTCAACCCATTTATCTTTTTTATGCAACATATTTTAGTAATTTTAAGGAGAGAGAAAAGCATACTAAGCTATTACATATTATGTATTGTGCCAAAACAATTCAATCCAAACCAAAACCCAATTATTAGATTTAAGATTGAATCCAAATTTAAACCAAATTTATTTTTAATCAAGTCCTAATCAGACACAAATACATTTGGTTTAGATTTGGTTTGAATTGATATGTCATATCCAATTCAATTGACATTTCTAATTGTCATTTTATATGTTTTACTCGGTGCATTTCCGATACAGAACTCTTTGTTTCTCATATTCGTAGCAAAATTTGCTTGCAAAAAGTTGTATTACTGCAATGAAACTCATAAAATAATAAAAAAAAAATCATGTTTAATCTATTTTTACAAAATAGTAATAGCATGTCTAATTATTATAATTTAATTTCCAAAAAAAAATGTCTAATATTACTAATAGTAGTTTATCTTAAATGTATTACAATCTTTGTAATAATATATGTACATATTTTCAACTATACCTTGATAGTTTTTCAAGAGATATATTATTGTTCGTTATTTATAATGTGCTCGGTTCCTGTTTCCCCTATTTCTAAGGCTAAGTTTTTTGTTTCTCATTTCCCGTATGGGGTCCGCTTCCATTGTTCAATATGACTACTATGATTTTACTTACACAATATTGTTATTAGAGCATTTGCATCATATTATCTTAACAAATTCTTAAAAATATAGAATCAAATGACTCTATCTTCATTTTACATAATTTCTATTTATTAAATTCTGCATCAGATTATCTAACATACTCTCTATGAATCTAATTCTATTATAAAAGTGTGAAGCCCATAAAAAAATTTCTCTTTTTTTTATTCCAAAATATCCCTTCATGAGTAATAAAATTACATTAATTTTTAACCTATTTAAAAACAGAAAAAGAATAAACAAGTAATTTGTTAAATTAAAAGCTATTAAGGTATTAAATACTTTACTCCCTTAACAAAATATCATAAATCAACATCAAATTTATAATTTGAAGTAAAAAACCTTTTTTAAATAAAGACGAGCAACCTATCTCTGTGTTATATTATATTTTTTTACGTTCAAGTATAAAATTATTTTATCGATTTTTTTTAATATCCTAAAATAAAAAATGATTTTTATTTGTAAACTTGTATTTTAAGAACGTACATAGAAAAATAAATATTAATTAAGGAGATGAGACTGCCAAAAATTTATCACAAAAATCTGTAAAATTTGGGAATTGACACCGTGACAACCATCTAGGTCAACAAAGAGTTTGCTACACATAATTTTTTAGTTTCTTTAAATTTATTATAGTAAAATATGATTATATATTTTAAGTACCTTGCCTATATATCTATTATTTTGAAGTGCTCAAAAGAATCTCATGGCAGTAATAATAAAATGATAGAGATGATCATTATATTTTTATTATAACAGCGATAAAAGTTACAAGCTAAAATATAATAAACAAATCAACCGTTATTCTATTGATAAAGTAAGAAAAAAAGCCAAATTACTAATATATCAAGAAAGACATGGTGCAATGCGAGTGTGATTCTTCTAGCATATATTAACAACATATGAAGGCACTGAAGTATCAATTGAAGTCCCAAACAAGACAATGAACTTGGAAAGCCAAGCATCGGCCTAACAACAAATTTCAGTTTCTACTATGGCACGAAGGTCGATAAAATGCTTATTTGTGCACTTTTATTTTATTTTTTAAAATAAAGTAAAAATTACCAACTTAACCAACACCAACAAGTGTTCTTATCTTGTTGTACAAGAGACGATTGGCTTAAGTTTGTTTGCATGACGAATTCACCAGCCTCAATACTCACAAACTGCTATTTAATAATTCATCTCATGTCCATTTTTTGTTTAAACGAGTTTCTCAAACTAAAATCTAATGCCATTCCAAAAATTAGTAGCCTCAAACTTCTAAGCTCATTGAGTGAAGATTTCTTTTTCAGCCAAGCAACCATCTTTGCCGCTATCTCCTTCGTCGTGTACATCTTCAGCTTCGCCTTACCCGTCATCCTCCTATTGTACTCTACAGAGGAAAGATGTGAAAACCCAAGATTTTTTATTATTCAAGAAAGTGAATGAAAGTATGGTGAGTTGTGGTATTTTTTAACGGATTAAGATGGCTCCTTACTCAGATTATCTTACACAATTGAGATTCAGAAAAAACAAAATAAGAGCAATTTTTGGAAGTGAAATTGTATGAAACATATGGATATGGTACGCTTAGAATAGTGCTAGATAGATTATAGAAGTTAGAGAACAAAAAATTACAATGGTTGAATTAGATCTGTGGGCTTTTGTTGCCTTGGCCAATTGAGAAGTATAGCTTCTATGGTTCTAGCATGATAGCTCTTAATCTTTAGGCTTATTTCTGAAAGGCATACAAGATTAAGAGTTTAAATAATGAGAGGAAGTTTCTTAGCAAGAACAAAAATGAAACTTTATACCATAAATCCAAAAAAAAAAAGAAAGAAAAAAAAAAGAAAAGAAACAGAGAAAATCCAACCAATAACAACTCCTTGTTCATGAACAAGCATGACCAAGTCCTTGAAAATATCTCATCTTTCCAATTTGAATTGAATTTTCTTAATCCCTTGTTCTTTTTCTTCATTTATAGTGTGGCTGAAAACTCTCTCATTCTCTGAGGGGAGTACTTCCCATATGTAATTAACACATAGCTCCACCAATAAATTTACAAAAATTTTAAAATCCCCTTTCTAAGTTCTTAAACCAGTAGAACTGACAATAGCAAGACATTAATACCTAGTATAGTCAAGAGAGATTTGTAACTATTGATTACAAATGTAGTCACTAGAATATTATACCTGAAGAGGAACCACATTCTAACTAATCATCACAATAGTTTCGGCATATTTAGTGAAACAACAACAGAGTCAAGACCAAGGTTTCTTAAGCCAAGGCAAAAGCTAACCCGCCTTTAGAATTGCATAAGAAGAGAAAAATGTTTGGATTCTTTGACAGCTCTTCTTCCTGCACTCATTGCCATAGCTACTGCAACTACACAGGGTACATGATCTCAACTCTCAAACGTGCATACATATAATACTTAAAATTAAGATACACACTTCTTCTTTGGCTACAAAAGTAGCACACGTGGTCGATGAACCATTTGAATTTCTCTATAACTGATTAAAAGTCTCTCACATGCTTGGCATCAGCTATATTCTTGTCAGCTCGAAATCAAAATAGAAAAACTCAAAACACCTCTGAGGTAACTCTTTACTACTACCATACATAAATTGCAATTTGGACAATGAAGAATTGTTAACTCGTAATCAAATTCTCTGGCATAGGGTGCCAAAATCATGCATGATTTGTGGATCAAGAATTTCTGGCAAAATCAAGTTCATCTCTTGACGAATGTCAAGAAAAATCTAAATGTAGTGACAACTATTAATCTACCCACACAAATTCTGGTGAATAGTATTCTGCCTATTGTTAACTCATATAATAAGTAAACGAATGGTTTTGAGGGATCATAAAAATTTGACCAATAAAAGAAATACCGAAATGCTTGTGCTTGATATACCAAAGCCAGTAAAAAAGTACTTAGTGCATATTAATCTAAATGCATATTTTTAGGCACAAACCATTTAAGTGCACATGTAGCAGTATCAATTTTGGAAGAAAAAAAAAACCATACCAAATCCAGTGAAAAATACCTATGCATATCAGAAAGGAGATTTGAAATAATGAGCTGATTCACAGAACAATTAGATGAAAAAAAACCACGAAAGCGGTGAGAAGGGAAAGGAAATGAGAGTTTAATCTCACTCTGTTTATCGGAGATATGGGATTTAAGATTGAATACCTTATCAAAGTTTTTTCTTTTTTCCAAACTTCCTCGTCTACTAGTTGTAAAAGATCAATTGGCAATTCACTAGACTCAAAAGTACATCACATTGACAATGACATCCATTATGTCATCAACCAATAACCCCAATTTCACAAGGCATTTAAACACATTGTGCCCTTTCTATTTATTTCATCACCATAACACAATGTCATCACATATTAGCCCCCTATTTCACACATTTTCACAACCCTATAATCTGTGGTGGCGATGAGAGCTAAGCAAGGGCTAGGGCTGTGTGCGCAAGGGCTAGGTTCAGCGCCTTTTTTTTTGGTTCGGTTGCAAAGTGAATAGTTTTACTTCATATTAGTAACAGAATAAAAGAGGAATGATGGTATAATCCGAGCAGAGGTCTACACGAAAATATAGTATGACAACTTTGCACATCCAAAGTGAATTAAACACAGACAATCATTAACCATGTCTTGAACAAAATGAACACATGTTACACGACTACCTACAGTCGTTGATAATGTCTCAAACAAAGCGAACACATGTTATAAGACTACGTACGTAATCTTATTTCCATTTGAAGCAGTAAGAATATCTCGGAGTTCCATACCTTATCCAGTTATATTTTCACAAGGTGCAACAAAGAGGTGAACCAACAAACAAAAGGCTCATTTCTAAATTGAAATATATGTACAAACTACGAAGTAAGATTGTGCTGATTCGTTAGCAAATCTGAAGGATATTACAGAAAGGAAAGAAAAAGATGCCAACGATCTGATTAAAATGCTTCCCCAAAACAAAAGTCGATTTAAATATATTTAAAATCTTTTACCATATGCAGATCAATGTTTTTCAGATTGAGAAGCACACTAAAAAATCAAGTTTTTTATATATATGTATCGACACAAATTAAACAAATAACCATATTCATCAAAAATTCAACCATTCCAAAGTTTTGCTCCGAACCATACTGATTCAATCCCATTCACTTGGAAACTAAAAATATTTGTTACAGCTAATTAATCAAATATATGAAAAAAAAGCTTGACTTATTCAAGTGAATATTGACGCCTTTTTGTGGTTCTAATTTTTTTAGAAAAATTTAGTATAATAAAGTAAATTACTTCTTTAGAAGGCCTATCAGTCGACAGCCTTCGTACTTACATGAAATTCATAAACGCATAATTTAACCAATCAAATATATCCTCTGATTAGAAAAATCACCACAGCTACATACATACAAATACATATGAAATCCAAATAACGATACAAAAGATGATTTTATCATCTTGTCCAGGAATTTATGAAAATAAGTTGATACAAGACCAAGTATTCAAGTTTATGGAGAAGAAATCAAACTCAAACAAGACTTTATAAGTTTTTACAATAGAAAGAGAGAGAGACACTTACAACTTTCAACAATAGAGAGAGCGAGAGAGAGAGGCAATGGGCTACCTGAGGCCTGTGGAGGGCGCCGAATAGGGATAGGGTTGCGAGCCTCAGGACTGTGATCGGGTCCGGTGGAGAGGATGTGCTGTTCGCAATTCTTTTTTTTGTTTGTGGCGCATGATGGTCGTGAGCAGGGCTTAGGAATTCTTCAATTTTAATAAGAATTTAAATAGGAATAAAGAATAATAAAACGGTAAATTTGGAATAAAAATATATAAAACATGCCAGTACTTTTAGTAGAGACTAGATATATAAGAGATGTGTAGGTGTGTTTGTGTGTGTATTCAAGTGGGCATAGTGAAAAAACAAAAGTGCATAAATGCCAGTCATATTCATCTACCAATAGAAGTCTCACAAATATAATCCGAAAACTGCCATCATATCTTTTGCCCCAGAAGACACATTGAATCATCTTATACCCTTGGTCCCAACATGGTTAACAAACTTAATTCCCAAAAGTACATACAACTACAAATTCATACACAAGAAGTGAGAAGTGAACAAGAGGGCGGCAAACAAAAAATTACTGAAAGAGAGTTGCTCACAACATGAACTTTATTCCACAAATGGTTTCTCTGCCAGTTGTCCAACTATATGATAGAACAACTTAACGAGGGAACTTTCCAATATAGAAATCCACAAATTAGAACAAGGTTTGTCAAAATCACACACAATTCTTCAGCGAATCTCCAGCTCCTTGAAAGAAACAACACGAAAGAGCAAAATCAGCGATAAAAATACCAACAAGAGAGAGAACCACAGCCGATGTAGTTGATTCCCCAACGCCTTTAGCGCCTCCGAAAGTGGTGACTCCCCACGCACAACTCACTACCGATATAATCGTACCAAAAACTTGTGACTTTATCATTGCACTAATTATGTCCCATGACCTGAGAGCCCTGTGAGCGGAATCCATAATAATATTGATGCTAACCCCATAAACCCCTTCAGCTAGAAGAGCACTAGAAGCCATGCTCACAGTGAAACACATTAAGGTCAAAAAAGGTAAAGCAACAGACGAGGCAATAACCCTAGGTGTGACCAGATAATCAACTGGGTTTGAGCCAAGTACTCTTAGTGTATCGGTCTGCTCAGAGACTTGCATTGTCCCCAACTCTGCAGCAAATGCACTCCCAATACGACCAGCAACAACTACTGATGTGACCACAGGGCTTAGCTCTCTGGAAAAAGCTAAAGCTAAAACCCCACCAACGGATCTGTTTAGTCCTAATCTAGTGAACTCTCTAACAAATTGTATTGTGAAGGCCATTCCAACGAAAGCTGAGGTTAATAAACATACACCGAGTGACTTTGGGCCAACTCTCTCTAGCTGCTGAAGAGTATTTCTCCAGTGGACTTTGCCCTTCAAAACCCGAACAACTACTTGGCCCGCCAAAACTAGAACAGATAATCCCCTCCATAGGAACCGAGGAGGTGACCATTTGCTCAGCAATATATGTTCTTCTTCATCATATTTGTTTGCTTTTGTATGTGCAGTTTCATCCGGAGTAGAGAGGCGAGGATGTCCATCTTCGGTATTAGGAAGCACATGCAGTTTGGTTTTCAAAAACTTGCAAGCCAGATTTCTTCTAGTGAACTCAACTTTTCCGATATTTTGAGTAGATATCAGATATTTTGTTCTCATCAAGCTCCCATGCTTGATAGGCCATCTCCTACAATTTGTTAAAAGCATGTTTAAACTAACGAACGTCAGTTATTAAAACAAAAAAAAAGATATTTGAGCATACAAACAGACATTCTCACAGAGAAAGAGAAGGACCTGGCAGAGAAGTAAGAATTCGGATGAATAAGGGAAACAGTTTGCATAACTGAACGTATGTTTTTGAGCTTTCTTAGTTCTCTGTCTACGAAGAGACAATATAGACTACCTCAATCCAGAAAGCTATACAAAAGAACTCCTGAAAAACGGATGTCACACGGATTGGGGAAAAGTCAACAAAGATCTTGTGACGGAGGACCACAATCTACCAACAAATCTGTTCACACACAAGGGAAAAAAGAAAAATCAACGAGTGCTGGCAAAAATAAAAGACAACAACAGACGAAGCATCAGGTCTAGCTGAGTGATTGTTCAGGTGTTCAAGCAAGTAAATGAACTGCAGATGATCTCAAAAGAACAGGTTCCTTTATTGAAACGGGAAAACATACTTTCAAAAAATGCTTACAAAAACTGAACTCGTTTCATACTTTCATACTTTAATGAGAAACAATAAAGCAAAATGCCAAGTATAAAGCTTTCAATCATTTAATAATTTGTCCAAGACGCATGAAAATTATACCAGTATGTTTAATAGCCAAACCGTATTTTGCGCACAACTGGACAAATAAACAGGCAACTACCATACCTGAAAAGGTATAAAACAAGATCATAATCACAACTTTGCAAGTATGCTTTTGTCTTCCATCCTTCTTCACATAACACAATACCAAAACAAAAAAATTCACTAGCATGCGTTCATTCGTCTTCAAATACTTTTGTTTCATTCATTCAATAGAAATAAATTGTCCCTCCTTTCGAGTTTCGCCTTCCGTTTGGAAAGGAAGAAAAGGAAATACAAATTTCCACCCCTTCCTGTCAAATATAACTTCACCTTTTTTCTTTCTAACCTTTATTTCTATATCCTTTTTTCACTGCCCACACTTGTGAGATTTGGAAAGAAAGACAATATGCTTTTTCCTTCCAAAAGGATTTTCTTTAGTATTTTCAATTACTTGTAAATATCAAAGAGTTTGATTGGTAATAAATTTTAATTAAAAAAGAGAGCTTATTATTACTGTTTAAGTACGTCAAAACAACAAAAAAAGCTTGGCAGCCAAATGCAATCAACTTTTAACCAAAAAACAGAAAAAACTCGAGCTTAAAAGCTGCAATCCAAACAAGCCCAAAATAGAAAAACACATAATCTTGGTTATGTCAATTAACACCCAAAGAATTACACCTGATTGTATAGGAAAAGCACATAAACCTTTAGATACTAAAATACAAAACTTTCAGAGGAAGAACTTGAGAACACTTAGATCTAATTACTGATAAAACACAGCGTAAAAAGGTGCAAACAAACAAACCCAAAGTATAAAAAGACCTCTCTTAGCTGTAAGTATCTGATTGCAGAGGAAAAGCACATAAATATTTAGATACTAATATACACAAAAAAATATAAGGGAAAAATTAACTACGATTAGATCTAATTACTGGTACAAGTAACCAAAACTTCCAAAAAAGGGCGATGAGCTGAACAGTGTTTTGATTTCTTGAGCCGAGAGAGAGGGAGAGGGAGAGAGAGAGAGAGAGTGTTGGTGACGACGGCAAGGGGACGCATGGGATTTTTGGTATACTCTGCTTTCTATACGGCCCCTCCTTTTTTTTAATCTAAAATATTAAATAAATTAATATATTAATAATAAATTTTATGATACAAAATAATATAATTTTCAATTCTTATTATTTTAATACTAAGCGAAATTGAAAATTAAAAAATACAAAAATTATATAATACCATATTAAATTATTATATTTTTATATTTAGAATATGTCTCATGGTATTACAAGTTATTTTATATGTCGTAAATTAATTTATTTAAAGTTTTAGATAAAAAAAAAATGCTAAGAGACATGGGAGGAACACCAAGAAGGGGTAGAGGATTGGGAATAGTTTTTAAAGTGAGTTTAGAAATAACATTATTATGCTTTAAAAAAATGTTTTTATTTTTTATTTCATGAATGATTATAATATGACATCAATTATTTTTATTATATTATATATATGTATTTGTTTTTTTACAAAAAACAACATATCTTTACCAAACAATACACTACTTATCAAGACAAATTAAATTTTATTTACCAAATATTAGGATTATGCCCATTTTTAGAATTATATTTCAAAAACTTCTTTAAGAATCATTCCCAAATTAGGACAACAATGATGTTTAATGGATTTTTCAAGCGGTTACTTGCTATTTTCAAATTTTGTCGGTAGTAAATAAAAAAATAGTTTTACTCCCTTCTTAACAAATTGTTCAATTTTACTTATAAAGTAATTTCTCAAATTTTTAATTAGATATAAAAATATAAAATATAACCTTATCATGTTTTGTCTTAATAATGCGCAATATTGGTAATGCAATAAATTTGAAGTGACTGAAGATACCAAAGTAAAATGAAACCAATAATTTTTTACATACAAAAAGTAGTAATGGACTATTATTCGTGAATGGACAAATATTTTACTAAATTTCATCCCTTTTCATATATATCATCATAATATTTACTAAATGTAGATCTTTATTCAATAAAATAAATACTTCACAACTACACTATTACCTTTCTCCAATTTATTATTTACGCTTCATGCAAGCATCAATCTAGGCTAACATTTAAAGATACCGATTAAAAATACTTTGGTGGTTGCCTCCTTGGGTACATTTCAAAAAGGCCAATTGTACCAACAGGTGAGCATAAACTAAAGTTAGGGCTAGTCAATTACATATCTCCAATTTTTTGGTTAGGTCCTCAATTAGGGAATATTCCATAAACAAACCGTAATAATATGACAGTAATTGTTAAGTTACCGATTTAAAAAAATTTGGCAAGTGTTCGGCTTTCTTAAAAAAGAAATGCATCCGGCCCACATGTGAGCCGAATTGCTAGAGAATAATATAAAAATAATAAAATATTGTCCTACTAATTGTTTGAGTTTTTAGTAGAATTGGCAACTTAAAGAGTTATTAACAAGTTTTCATTGAACAGTGGTGATATATTTTATCAATATAAAATACATGCGTAATTTCTCTCTAAAGGTATCATTATTACATGGATAAAGTCATTTCATTGCCTTTGTCATGCCTCCGGAATCTGAGTACTTGGAATCTGAGAGCTCAAAGTACGTGAAATTTTAAAAAATATTATATAATTTTTCACAAGACTTACTACCTGTAACTAACCCGTACTTGATATTTTTATCACAATTTTATAAGCTTTAAGTTAGTCTTTCATACAAACAAGGTCGCTATCACAAAGTGGCATCCAATTCCTCATCTTCGAGTCTCTAAAAGGTTTAAAGCTGAAATATAGATACATGCAATTCAATTTCAATTATGTCCGATCAAATCAGTCGACTGATTAAATACATCAGTCTACTAATTTATTATGTTTCCTTGAAAAACAGTTGGTTTTATCTTTTAAACCAAGTGTTAAAGCCAAATTAGCTATTGTCACAGCTTCTAGGAGTTGTTTCTAACATATGCACGTTGGTGTCTTTTCAAAAGTGGTAGGAATTTTCACCAAAAACTTGGTTTTTCTTTGCCAATATGTGTAAAATATAAAATTTAGAATCGAGGAAATAATGGCACACAGTTTCCATTGATTAAAGAAGAGTATAAATAGGTTACAAACAGAATCAGGAAACAATAATTTAAAATTAGAAACTAACTCTAATCTAGGAAATTTAAAAA
>MKEJ01013022.1:0-13455 GCA_001753735.1 Embelia ribes
ATTTTTGTTATATAATAATAAAAAATCATTTTTATTTTTCAATTAAATATCAAAAATTTAAATTTAGTTCGGCATCAAAATAAAAAGTTGATGTGAAATAAAGTAAATTGTTTTAGAAAATATTTATATTATTGTATTATATTATTCAGTATTTATAATTTATAACGAATAGTATTAATATGGTAGAAAGAAAAAGAATTGAGTGAACTTTATGATTGGAAATAATATCATGACTTGTGTGAGCCCTGAGATTTCTTTTTCTCATGCATGTAGGACTAGAAAATTAGTTAAGGAAACGGGGCAGAAGTGGTCACGACTCGCCTTGAGATTCAAAATTTTTGTAAAATTTATATGTAAAATTTGAAAAATTTTAAATAATTTTACCATACTGCCCTCCTTAACGAAAAAGTAAAACATATCCCCATACAGAACAAGTGAATTCGAACCCCAAAATGATATTCTGAATCCACCGCTGCTTAAACGTAGAACATTAGTGGTTACTGATTGATAAGCATGCATATCATCCTTGGCTCATTCATCAAGTGGTGTGGTGCTTTAATTGCTTGCATAATGATTTCTATTACGGTGATGTGTATATAATTATGAATCTGATAACATGAACAAGTAATTTGGTCCTGAAATATTGGTCCAAATTCACCCATTTGCGGCCGCGCTACCATTAATCAAGTACTATTCCTAACCAAAAACAAGAAAAACAACTTCCCTCCGACGAAATTTGGAATATAAAGACGTGTTTGTTCACAACTCGACAATGCCACGAAAAGAACCTACAAACATTGAAGTCACCTCCCAAAATAAGCACAGCCGCAGCACAGGGAAAAGCCTCGACTTAACCCAAGATCTTAGAACATCAACCACAAATTTTTCTAAATACCTAGAACCGCGATATGCAAAAACAACCAATCACGTTGGAGTTTTTATGGCTGAGGTTATACAATAACAGGAAGTCCTCAAAAAACAAATTTCTAAACAATTTACATTTTCATCCAGATCTCGACTCTACCACCAAGCCCAATTGTGTATTGTACATTCATTTATTGGCATAAGAATTTCAAAATCTATGCCATTTATAAGTTATTACTCAAAAAATTTGAAAAACCCAAGTCTAGCATCTCTCGCATTTCGAAGAGGAGGAAAGCTACTAACACTACACTCCGAACACTTCCCTCCAAAAGCCTTGCTTTCTTAATATAACAATACTACAATAAAAATCCATGCAACCAATAAGAAAGTCGGTGTCCAGGAGATTGTTCAAAATAGAGTGTGGCCATCACTCTGTCTTAAAAAGGAGGCAATTATATGCACAACCTGTCAAGCAGCTCGGATTTTACCCCACTTGAGTTGGTAACCACCACAAGCTTTCCTCCAACAGGGATGCTGCTGTGGATGATTTAGACGAATATATTTTCTGCTATGTTCAAATTACATGCACATACACATCAGTCATTAATGTTGAAAAATAAGCGGGTTTAAAAGCTGGCAAATTGAAAAGAAAATGCATATGATACGCACAGAAAGAAAATTGTAAGCTAAAATATGTATACAACAGAAGGGAAGGGAAAGGAAAACAAAGATAAAACATAGAATTACCCAAAATAGTGAATCAAACAATACACAAGCTTGCCTCCAAATGCAAAGTAAAAATATAATATGTCAAATAGGGATGATTGATGATTCAAAACACAAACAGCAGTTGGACAGCACATTATTTTTCGAAGCTGTAGCTCAAACTTTAGATCATTAGTCTTAAGCGTTTATCACATGTATAAATGCTAAAACACAAGTAGTTATGTTATCTTCTAAAATAGCTGTATCATTTTTCAAGATATAAATACTGGTTGATTGCGTGATGGTCATCTAAGAGTTCCAAGGAACCACTGTTGACAGCTCTAACGAAATTGACATTGTTTCAGTTGAATTTTGATGATGAACTAATATGTCATCAGGAAATGGACAGCAATAAAAGAGGAGTCGACAACACATCTTGATCATTAACCTAGTCTTCACTCTGTCTCTACGAAATGACATACACTTCTCCTCCAAGATTTCAATAAATTCATTATCGAAAACATCAGTGTTATATCAGTCCTTTTCCAACAGCAGGTACGTTTAAACACACCCACCAAGTGAATAGAGTAGCAACTACGCTTATGCAATTATAAGCAGAGTCAATGTGCCACACATTTGAACTTTCAGAAGCACAATTACGATCTCTAGCAAGGAAGAGAGAACAAATTTATTTCCAAACAAGCCCCTTTACCTGAACTTATGACACTCAGGTCTTAGGTGAATGGCCTGCATCTGATCCATATCCAGACGAAGAATCACTATCAGAATCTGCAAGGAGATTTCCAAAATCAAATTAAAATTCATACGGTACTTGACAAGGGACTTAGAATGGATCAGACATGATTACATGCCTTTGCTCAACACATCTGTTAAACTACCAGTACAGACGAAAAGCATATAATAATAATATTCAGTCATCCTCACCACTAGAATCAGAATCAGAATCACTACTAGAACTGCTTGAGCTACTTGTTTCCCCCAGCTTTTCTCCTGGAAGAGGGAAAGTAGCAACATTGTTTTGATCTGCATAAAAACCCATCAGATTAAATACACCAGTGCAAAGAAAAAAGTAGCCTTTTATTTCACAAAACTTAAACTCCAACTATTTAATCACCTTTTTTAGACGGTTTCGGTGCTTGTGTACTAACTGGTTGATGGCTCTGCAATGGAATTTGAATGAAAATTTTAGTACACACAAAGTAATTTTAGTAAAGACAACTCAAATAAATAACAACTCAAAACCTCACCAAAGCCGATACAGCTGGTCTAGCCTCAGCTCTAGCTTGAGCAATTTCAGCTCTTCTCTTCTTCTTACTCAAGTTCTTCTTGTAATTCGTCACAAACCTATCGAGTTCCCAAAGTGTTTCTGTATCAACACTATCAATATCCAGTTCAATCTCATCATCATGTTGAGAAAGCGACGAGGTACCCTTCTTGATAATCTGAACAATGGCATCCAGTTTATCAGAGGGTAAATTCTGCAAATGGGTGCTAAGCCGCTGCTTTTCATCATAAGTCATGTCCCTCTTATGAGGATCCTTTGCTTTAGGCTTTTTGGGAACCGGAGTTCTCCCAACAGGAGTATTGGGTTTAAGTCTATAATCTATAGGCATGGTCATCGACTCTGCTCTCTCCAAAACCCTCATGTCAAGAGCAGAAGGTCTTGAGAGGGAGGGAGGAGGAGGAGGAGGAGGAGGAGGGTGAACCTTTCTCGATGAAGGAGTAGGCAACCCCGTATTGTGAACGAGTCCATATCTCAAGTCGTAATTATACTCGGACTCTATGGCTACCCACTTATCTTCGAATATATCCGACAATTGCTCTGCCATAACATGAACATCTTGTCCCCTGGGATTATACGTCATCGCATTGCGAAAAGTCAGTCTCACATCTTCAGCAAACTCTCTAGGGGACTTGTACCAATTCTTAGCCAGCCTACTCTTAATTGTGCCTAAATCCATCGGATTCCTAATAATGTAATGGTAGTCATGTAGCCCAAGGGCCTTGGCATCAACTGGCTTATTAAATACCCAAGCAAATTTGTGCCTCATTAACCTCGCGAGCAAATTGTTACAACTCTTCAATGCTTGTACTGTGTATCTGTTCATCACAAACCCATATCCCATTTCCCCACCGTGTTTCTTCACACCGTTCATTTTCAACTTTTTGTTGCTATCTGTGTGGGGTAATCTGTCCTTTGCAAGAAGGAACTCTGAGCTTCGGTAATACTGATTTTTTTTTGGAGTTCTCTTCTCTTTCTCACCAAAATCGTTAACATCGTGGTCATTTTCCAACACCTGAACATTCAGATGCTGGAAGGGCCTAGAATCATAATGACCCACCGAGCCCACCACTGAATTCACCCTAGCTAGAACCCTAACCTCTTCGGCCTGATTATGCAAATGTCTATGACTACCACCATAAACCCCATTACCGACAGAATAGCTAGTGAACTGGATCTTCTTAGCTTCAAGCCTCTGAACTAAACTCCTTACCTGATGAAGCTCATCCTCTAGCTTCCTCTTAAGACCCCTAATCTCGTTCTTCGGCCTGGCTGGCGCTAAACTAATCCGAACCCGCCCTTCAGCTTTAGTAATTATCGGCTTAACTAGCCCATTTTCTTTACGCTGTTCATATTGATTATCTACATCTACTTGCAGAGGCTGATTGTGATCCAATAATAACTCGTTATCTCTCAAGTCCAATTGTGACACATTTTCCCTTTCTTGTACTGAATTCAAGTCCTCGGTAGGTATGATTTGTAAGGATTGATCATTCACGGTGTCTTTACCATCCTCTTGAACCAAATTCATGTCTTCGGTATTTACAATTTCCAAGGATTGATCATGTACAGTATCATTTTCATCCTCTGATACCGAATTAAAGACTTCGGTAGCTATGTTTTGTAAGGATTGATCATGTACAGTATGATTTTCATCCTCTTGCTCCGCATTCAAGTCCTCAGCAGCTACGATTTGTAAGGTGTCATCATTTCTGGTATCGTTGTCCTTCTCATGTACCGGATTCAAGTCTTCCGTAACTTTTATTTGTATGTTTTGTTCGACTACCATATTGTTGTCCTCCTGTACTGAATTCCAGGCTTGGGTAGCTGAGGTATGAACGGATTGATCAGGTACAGTATCAATGTTCATATCATTACTCTTATCCTCTCGGTCACACCCGCCCTTGTCATCCTTCTTTTCCTCAGTAGTAACATCCGAGCCTGAAGTTACATTGTTTACAAGTTTCTCGGTCACTTTGGTAGCTTCAATTTCTAAGGATTGATCACGTACGGTATGATTGTCATCCTCTTGTATTGAATCAAATTCTTCGGCGGCTATAACTTGTAAGGATTGATCTTGTACATTATCATTTTCATCATCTTGTACTGAACACAAGTCTTCAGCAGCTATAATTTGGAAGGATTTATCATGTATGGTATCATTGTCCTCCTCTTGCACCGAATTCAAGTCTTCCGCACTTTTTATTTGCAAGCTTTGTTCGGCTACCATATCATTGTCCTCTTGTACTGAATCCGAGTCTTGGGTAGCTAAGGCATAAACGGATTGATCTGGTAGAGTACGAATGTTATTGTCATTACTCTCATCCTCTCTGTCACACTCGTTGCACTTGTCATCCTTCTTTTCTTCAGTAGTAATGTCTGAATCCGAAGTTACGTTATCTACAGGTTTCCTGGTCACTTCGGTAGCTAGAATTTGTAAGGATTGATCATGTAGATTACTATTCTCATCCTCTTGAATCGAATTCAAGTCTTCGGGAGCTACGATTTGTACGGGTTGATCTGGAAGAGTGTCATGTTCTTCCTCTTGTACAGAACTCAAGTCTTCAGTAGCTATGATTTGAAAGGATTTATCATGTATGGTATCGGTGTCCTTCCCTTGAGCTGGATTCAAGTCTTCCTGAGCGTCTATTTCGGAGGATTGATCAGCTATGATATAGTTCTCCCCCTCTTGTACCGAATTTTGGTCTTCGGTAGCCAAGGTATGAATGCGTTGATCCGTTAAAGAATCAATTTTCTTATCACGACTCTTATCCCCTCCTTCACCGTTGGTGCCCTTGTCATCGTACTTTTCTTCAATAATAACATCCAAGCCCAAAGTTGTGTTATTCTCAAGTTTCTTTTTCCGAAATCTCCTCGTATAAACCTTGATCTTTTCCACCCATCTATGTCTCTCACTTAGATCGCCCGCAACTGATATTTCCATATCCATACATGAAACAACCCAAATTTCAAACGCTAATTTCTCAATCTCCCAAAAAGCCTTCCAAAATCTTCCTCTACAAACACAAATTCAGTCCACCCAGATGATATTAGAAAGATCTATAAGGGAAAATAATGAAAAAAAAAAACTATTTTTTGGGTATAACCCAATCTGCCAGAAAGCCCCTTTAACAAATAGAAAAAAACCCAGATAGATAATCAATAGATCTGCAAAGAAACTAACCAGATCTGTAAATAATCAGCCCTAGAACTCTCAATCCACCAAACAAATCCTTTGAATTTATTCCTCCAAACACAAATTCGAAAAAAAACCCAGATCTGAATCGTCAACAGATCTTCAAAAAATCCAGATTTGTATATAATTAGCTCCAAAACACTCAAATCGAAGGAGCCACAAATAAGATTATACAAAAAAGAGCAAAAATTTACCTAATTAATCGATCTGTGAAGAAGCATAGATAAGAAATTGGTGGATCTAGGGTTTCGATTTCGGGTCGAAGGCGGCGATATTGGATCCGACATCTGCTCTCTCTCTCTAGAAATTTTTTTCTCTCTCTACAGTCCTGCGGTCACGCACGGGGGTGAGATCGGATCACACGCGCTGATGAGATCTAATGGCTATTAATAGCCACGTCAGCAGATGGGGGATTGCGCGTTTGAACAGTGTGCCACGTTGCTTCTTTTGGGGAATCTTGCTGCGAAAGCTAGAGAAATTTTTTACTCCTATTTCTCAATTTGGACCATTTCCCACCGTTTCTCTAAAGTCAAAACGGAATTTGTAGAAATTTCACACTTTTCTTTCCTCTTTCTCACACATTTTTTTTCTAAAAATTGACTTTTCTGTGCATCCACAAGTGATTTTAAGGAAATCAAATGGTACAAAATTTAGAAAATTCTAGTATAAGTGTTTTTCATAAATTTTCTCAAACATATTTACATAATTATATAATATATGTGTATACTAATGGAATGTAAGGAATTTAGAACTTGAATGATTGAAATGTGACTGAAATAAGAGGTATTTATAGTGGTGAATTTGTAATTAAATTAAACATGGTAGTAAGTAACAACCAATAAATGAATACTATGTGTTCATGAAACCAAAATGTCTTCAAGTTTACACCAAGCTTACACCTTCATCTTCAATCTCTTCTCCACCTTTTTCTTCAAGATTTTGCACAGTAGAGTTTCTAGAAATAGAACCCTTAAGAATGCCTGTAAATGGTAAAATAAGAAAATTAAAAAATTTGGCTTTAATTGGCCTTGAATTGAACCTTAAATGAGCTAAATGTTTTATTGCATTCTGAAATCTGCTTGTTGTATGTGCACTACTAAGTACTTCAAACCCCAATTTGACCTCTTTATGCTTTAAATTAATTTTTTGTCAAAACAATAAAGTTGTAGATAAATGAAATATTGTTTCAACGATATATCATGGGCCCTCATATAAGCTCTGGTTTGAGAGATATCCTTGAACTACCAAAGGTGTAACAATACTTAGAAAAAAAAAGTAACCAAAAATACTCTAATATAAATACTCAATATTTATATTAAACTATTTTTATTCTAGTGTAATATATTTTTTTTTCTATGAACAAATGTAATATGCTAACTAGTAGTGCTAGAATAACATACAATACACTTCGAGGAAACCTGCGACATACAAGAAACAATATATTTACAACTCGTACAACAATATTGTTTAGTTTCAACACAACACAATGTAAATTTCACAGAAGTTACAAATGTATTCAGGAAAAGAGTGGAATTTTATATATACTTGTATGTAGGAATTTCCTACATACTGCCATATATTTGCTGACACATAAGAGAATTAGTGATTTTTATTATAACATTGATTTCTCTTTTTTATGTGTTATTACTCTTTCTCTTACATATCAACAAATGTATGACAGTATGTGCGAAATTCTTACATACAAGTATGTATAAAATCCAATTCCTTCGGGGGAAAAGCCCTTATGCCATCAATCCAATATAGGCATATCTAAGAGTATGCATAACTTAACTTAGGAGTAGGCATAAAATAATCTCTTTGCAATTCGATGTATTGAGCAATCGAGTTTGCCTCTCATTTATTACATTGTTGTTACATTTCACCTTTTATCCTTGTTTTGAGTGATTGTGTTTGTCTCTCGTTCATTACATTTCTATCCATCAAAAGCTTGTAATCGATAAATATATTGAGTAATGGAAATTATTTCGTTATTCAATTTCTTACTTGTTTACAACTTTATCACTTTAATCTTGTAGTACACTATTAAGAAAGCTTGAAAATAAGATGGGGAAACACATCTGCCTTAGTTTGAGTTTTTAACAAGTCATTCCGGCACCACATCAATACAATTTATTATCGAACGAAATGCATCGATATGATTACCTATCGAAGGAAAAATAGAATTTTGTGGTTAACAAAAGCTAGAAATGAGCAATTTATTACAAAGTTTTGTAGATAGAGTGAGGGTTGAGATAAGTTGAATCTTGATATATAATCGTAATGATTTGTGGTGCTTCAACTTATTATTATCTATATTTTTTATATTTTTGAAATTATATACTCTTTTTATTTATTGTGCATAATAAAAAAATAAAAAATAAATTATGCAAGATAGCATATTAAGATTTTTTTTTTTTGTTATAATTTTTTTTCAGTTTTACCGTTTGAAAACTAATTTTCAGAAATTGTTGTCAAACAAACTTTTGCATACAGAAAACTAAACTGTGAAACAATCTCAAACACCGATGTTTAAAAATTAAAAAATGAAATGCTAACCAGATGGGAAGTTACAAAAGCAGCCGCTATGGTGCCCCATATTTGTGTTGCTCGAGATTCACTAACCCATTGGAATTTTTGTCTTAGAGGTTTTGGTAAAATACGAATATACGAATAGCCAAATTAGGGACAGTGGGCTAGCCCATGGGAGCCCTCAATCCTAAAGTCATATACTCCCTCCAACTTTTTTAGCATTTTGTTTTAGGATATCCCAGGTAAATGCCTCCAAGAGTTATAAATTTCCTAAATTGCCCTTATTTTTTTATTTTGTGCAACTTAATATTTTAAATTTTCCTATCATTTGCTACTTATGTCAAGAATAATATGAAATAACTAAGTAAAGTAATTGAACTCAATTATTTTGTATAAAAATTTATTTTTTCCACAGTAGACCAAATAAATTGAACAAAGTGTGTATCAAGAAATAAGTGGTTATAAACACAGACAATCTATAGCTTTATATACATTGTTTAGCAGTTTAGAACTGTTGGATCATTAATATTTTGATCTAATGACTCAAAATATATAAGTTACAACACTTGAATCAAAATATTAACAATCACACGATTCTAAATAATCTGTATATGGCTACAAACTGAGAATTTGCATCAAATTTCCTATCAGTCGTTCTTTCCCTATTTTAGGTAATTGAAAGATAATAATATTGCTTTTTGACATTGCATCAGATTATCTAATAATTTCTTAAATAGAAAATTTCTAGAGTGGGTCTCCAAATCCAAGGAACCACTATTTATTACTTAAGTATATAAAATTTGATATATTATCTCTCATCTTACATCATTGCACTATTATATTTAAGAAATTAACATATTCTCTCTCCATTCACTCATCTACTATTAACTAATAATAAAAATAGAATGTAAGTATTTAATAATTAAATAACAATTATAAATTAAATTTTAAATTTAATAATTAAAAATAATTATTCAGCATAAAACTACTAAATACAACATATAAACTAAAATTTTAAGCTTATAGAAAATAATTTTAATATTTTAATAATATATAATTATAATTTTTATTAGTATTTAGGAAAAATATTATTTTTTAAATTATATAATTAAAATATAATTGAATTTATATTTAATATTTAAACTATATATTTATTAAAAATTAAAATTAAATTTATATTATAAAAAAATAATATTTAATGTTAATGAATAATATTTTTTCATTAATCAATTCTATTTAAATTTATGTTATTTATATAACAAATTTTTATAAGATCATTTAATAATATTATTTTTTTATCATATCACTTCTATTTTCCTTTCTCTTCATTAGCTTAAAAAGATATTCTATTTCTATTTTTATTTATATAACGAATTCATAAATTAAATTAAAATTATAAATTTAAAGCTAAATAATAATAATTTTTTATTAATGTATAATTAAATAATTAATATTTTTTAATTAAATGTATTCGTATGTGTAAAATTTTAAGAAAGGAATGGTTAAGAAAAAATAATTTTTTAATGTAGTTGAAAATTTGATAGATAATTTGATACAAAAAGTAATAAATAGAAATTTTATAAAATAATGATAGAGTATTAAGAATATATTAGAAGAATATGATGGAAATGCTCCAACCACTTTCCACTTGCACGTGGTATCTAGCAAATTAATGTAATGTAAAAAATAGCTGGACCTACAAGTTGCTTTTGACCCTTGGACGTAGCCAAAAATCATATGCTTTCTCTGTTCATGACACAAAGACAAACAACATTATATCGGTGGATTATGTTTTGTTCTGAAAAAACCAAAAAAGTCTAGCTTTTATTAAAGAATCATTACCATGAAATTGTCACTAATAATATTCTTTAAAGATACAATTTATTTTAAAATAATAATCGCATTATTTATTTTGATAATGTGTAACATACTTTGGATTTTTGGAATATCAAATGCTTGGATGGAGAGAAAGAGAAACCCATCGTGCAAGAAAGGCAAAAGACAAGTGAAAGGATGAGAGAGAAAATTGTGTGATTTGTTCAGAAAATAAATAATGCAAAGAATATATTGCAAAAAGAGGAAATTAAACAAATAAAATTGTTTCTTATGAGTTAAAAATTGGATTCAAGCTCAGCCCGTCTAACAGTGAAAACGAACCCAATTTCAACTTTTAAATAAATGAAAACTTAGCAGCTCCTCACTAACTCGGCTCCTCACCGATCTTAGCCTTTGTACCAATTGTCTTTCAGTACAAGATTGTTGCAGCTCACAAAATTGGTCATTTCATATATCAATTACTTTTCTGATGATTGGATATTTTTGTTATATACATAGATTGCTTATCATAAGTTATATGCGTATGTATATTGCAGGGACATACAAAATGATGGTAAATTATGGGAAAACCTACCTTCTTCGAATAATTAATTCAATTATGAATGAAGAAATGTTTGTAATGTTAGCTAACCATACCCTAACAGTAGTGGGAATGGATGGTGCCTACATTAAACCCATAAAAACTAGCTATATTTTGATAACCCCAGGACAAACCATGGATGTACTTGTCACAGCAAATCAAAAACCTAGTCATTATTACCTAGCCTCTAGAGCAAGTGAAGGAGTTGTTTACGACAACACCACCACAACGGCGATATTCAAGTACTATGGAAACTACACGCCCCCGTCTGCACCCTCACTTCCTATCCTCCCGAACTATTCAGATATCAATGCAGTTACAAATTTCACATTACGACTTCGGTCTTTAGCGACCAAGTCGTACCCAATTGATGTCCCAAAAAGTATAGACACGCATTTGTTTATAGTTGTTTCGATGAACACCTTACCTTGCGTCAATAATTCATGCGATGGACCTAATGGGAGTAGGCTCGCGACGAGCTTGAACAATGTGAGTTTTGTGAACCCGGAAATCGACGTGTTACAAGCTTATTATAAGAAAATAGGGGGGGTTTTTTCTACCGATTTTCCTAGCGAGCCGCCTTACTATTACAATTTCACGGCTGATGAGTTCTCAGATGATCTTTTGACACCGTTACGAGGGACAAAGGCTAGGGTTTTGGAGTATAATTCAACTGTGGAGATGGTTTTTCAAGGGAGTAATTTGGTTGGTGGGGCTGAGAATCACCCTTTGCATCTCCATGGGTATAGTTTTTATGTGGTCGGATACGGTTTTGGAAATTTCAACAATAAAACAGACCCGAAAAATTACAATTTGGTGGATCCACCATTCGTGAACACCGTGGGTGTCCCGAAAAGCGGATGGGCGGCTATCAGATTTAGAGCTGACAATCCAGGTACCTTCAGTATTTTGTATTTCATTTCTATTCTATATCAAGAGATATTTATTTGTATTAAACAAACTCGTTTAGCAAGGTATAGCAGCAGACAAAAAGGTTTTAGCGACGGGATGGTTATGTTACAATTCGTCACTGTAATCCCAAGACTAGTATATATGATACTTGACTTTTTAGGCTAGACGTTATTTAAAATAACCTAAGGGGAAAAAGATCAATATTCGATTATCCTATTCAATTGTATTTCTAAAAGGGAAAAAGTCAATATTAAGGCATGCAATTAGTCCTTTTCCGTGTGAGAAATTGGGATCGACTTGATGGAAGTTTGGACATGTATAATGAACAAACATGGAAAAATTACAATAGCAAACATGAAATGAAGCCGATTACCATACAAGAAATAATTTATTTGTATTAATTCCAGAGTTAATCATGGTCTTATATTTTTAGCAAGATCAATATGAACTATTTATTAAATTGGTTACAAAATTAGAAAATGTGATTTTGGTTTTCCAACATAATTTCTTGAGTGGTTTGTATTATAATTGTTGAGTGTTAATACTGTATTGATACAAGAATACTGATTTCTTGTATTAAATCCTTTTCCGAAACTAAGGTTACTTTTTTACCTAAGTTAAGCTTTGACATGTCTAAACTCCCATTCTTAAATCAAACGTGTCACAAAGCACCTTAAATACTTAAATGAAACACGTGTTGCCCATTAATGTAAAGTTTATGAAGAAAATATATTGATTTTTTTTTGTGTGTATATATATATATAGGGGTATGGTTTATGCACTGTCATCTGGAAAGACATTCAAGCTGGGGCATGGACACCGTGATTATTGTCAAGAATGGCCCCACACCAGAAACAAGTCTACTCAAAGCTCCTCAGTACTTGAACCCGTGCTAAGTTATTTTTAGCCACGAGTGATTATGAGCAAATGTAATCTCATGTTTATTATTGTATTGTGTGCGTTTTCGTGAATTAATAATAAATAAGAAAAAAAGAAGGATGTACTTAAATCTATGTTTATGAATAATTATGGCTGTTGCCATCAATGTGTAATATTTATAATTGAAATGGGTTAATTTATTTCATCGTTCTAAAGCCTTCAAAATATTTATGCTTTTGCAAAAATCAAACGAATATGTTGCCATGCCAGACTGAGACATGAACGGAGCAAAAAGTTTGCTTGAGGGCTACAACCACCCTTGCAGTTTTGAAAAACTCACCAAATTATATAATTTTTCATTTTGTTGCTTTAGTCCACCATCTTTCATAATAATTTTTTAGTTTCGCATAATAATTTTTGCCATGCTTTAACCTCTATCTCCTCCCTAATCCGCCTACAACATTGTTCAGGTAGGCGGAAATGCTGTATTGATGGTGAAAAAAAAATTCAATTTGTATTATGAGGGGAAAATAATTCTGTTAAGAGTGTTGCTTTAATCTCATGTGAAAAGAGTCATGGTAGGTATAAAATCTTTAGTATTTCAATACCGTTGCATCATCATATAGAAATTGTACGTATGTATTCTCGCAT
>MKEJ01013027.1:0-13366 GCA_001753735.1 Embelia ribes
AAAAAAAAAAAAAAAAAATAGTATCACCATCTATCGTGGCCCATAAATACTAAAGGGTGTTTGTTTCACTGAATGGACCAGACTATCTCCCTGGAGTCCTGGACTAATCAGTCCCGGGACTACAATTTATATAATTACAAAATGCTTACTTGTCTATACAAGGGAAACTGAACTTTGAACTAATTAGTCTCACCCCTTCATTTGGGACGGATTTGTCCAACATTTGAAACTGAAATAGTTTGGAGGCACTATTAATCCTAAGCAAAGAGCAGAAAATGAAAACAACTAACAACCAGCATAGTCCTACAAATAAAGGCCTCCTAAGTATCTCTTGGAAATCTAAATGGATAATAAAGACATTCCTAGCTGGTGACGTGATCTCCATTTGGTCTCTAGAAAAGTGTGAAGTTGCAAAACAACTTTTCCAGGCATGGAAACTATAACATAGCTGAAATAAATAGAGGCCCCGGCTACATTCCAACAGACTATACCAATCACCAAACAAAAGAAAATACATGCATGCAATGTCAATCTGTATCACATAGAATCTAACAAAGTCCCAGAAAACAAACTACCCCGAAGTATCTTTTGAGACTTTCTGGATGAATAATAAAAACATTTTACATGGTGGCACACGCTCTGCATTGGTCTCTAGAGAAAGTGTAAAGTCGCAAAACATCTTTTTTATGCAAAGAAACTACAACACAGCTGAAATAAAAAGAGGCACTGGCGACATTTCTAACGATCATAACAAACAAAAGGAGATACAAACATGCAACGTAAATTCATATCACTTCCTTTACCACACAAATTATGGCAACCAAACTAAAGTTAAGAGGCTAACAGAAAATAACAAATGATCAAATGCAGCAAACAAATATAAGGAGTTTGGAAATACCCCAACATTGTTGGCCTCCCACAGCTTATGAATTCCATAATCCACACCCTGCCAGTAAGTAAAAAATATCATCACTAAAATTAACGTAAATAAAGCTCAAAGCCCACCACACAAGTACTGAACCTAGAAAAGAAATCCTGCAAAGAAAGATACGAGCACTGGATATTTTAGTAATAATAATAAAAACTTTCAAATGAACTCTCTAGCTGTTTTTCTTTTCTTTTCATTTTTTAACTAACAAAATATTATAATTTTCCAGTGCAAATATCGCAACCTCATATTACAAGTTTTATAGTAATAAATTTTAAATGATCATTCCATGCATTCAAAATGTATAAAAGTTAAAAGCATGAACACGTGCCTTCAGGCTTACTTTTTCTCAAAATTTTTATACTTATTAAATACTATCAGAATGAATGTGTAAAAAATTACAAGTGAAACTAAAAAACATAAAATCATCTATCAACTAAAAACATATAAATCATCTATTAAACCATCCATTTTAGTGTAGAGTAATAAATTAAAATATTTAAAATTACAAAAAAAAAAATTGATGCTACCAGGCAGCTCTCGAATTTTAAATTTTAATAATTGACACTCTCCCACTCTCATTACTGTTTTGGTGACCTAGGTCACAGCCATAATGAGCAAAAAAGAAGAAAGTTTGACTCAAATTTCCACTATGTTGGGCCTCTATGAAGGGATTACAAGGCACAAAGCACATCCTTAATGACAGACCTTAAATCCCCAAGTGCAGCCGGAAAAAAAAAAGAAAAAGAGAAAAAAAAACAAGGAAAAGAAAAAGGCACTCTTAAGTACAGCAAAGGGTTTATCTTATCAATGTCAATGAGGTACTCACTACATAAAAGGATTGACTGCATCACTTTTGATCACCCTAAGCATCTAGATATAACCATAGACTTGGAATGTTAGGCATAAAGAGAAAAAAGACCTATAAATTCAAACGTATACAATTTTGCATTGAATCGATAAGTCTCCTCTTCAATGCTTGAGATCAAGCCCAGACATAGAAGTGATCTCTAGTGGACTTATCTCAAATTACAAAAGACAATAAGAAAAAGGAATCTATATAGCTCCCTCAAGAACAAATCAAAAGCTTCCCTTCATGCCCGTCAAACCCATAAATCCTCTTATTGCTCCAATAAAAAAAATAAAGCAAAGAATCTCAGACAAAGATTGTTCAATATGGCCATAACAAAAAATCATAAAAAATAAATGCTCCCAGAAACCTCAGAAAAGAATATTTAATACTGATAAATATGTTTCGCATTTATGTATTTACTAGTTATGTATTTATGAGAAACCTCCCCTTTAATTTCTCATTTGAGAAATCTTACACTAGATATGTTTGACACCAATGTTTCTATTTCTAAGACTTTCTAGATATCAGAAATGCAAGAGAAGATTTCAAAGTAGGAAATCAACTTTTTCACAATATCTCTATTAATAAAATAAATTTTTATGGTACCAAAATTATAAACCTTGTGATTAGGTGAAAACATAATTTGAAGTCTTATTATATCACACATTATTACTACAATACGTTTAAGAGGTTGTATAAAAAGACTGGTGCGGAAAAATTCTACGAACATTGAATTTTGTGAGAAAATGGCTTTCTAGAAAGGCAAGCCAGAAACCAAACGAGCAAGACGGGTGTGAATGCACTTACATATAGAGCACTCCCATTTCTAAATGGAAGATTTCCCACATTTGATATCAAACGAGAAATTTAAATCAGAAACGTTACACTTCAGTGTTTTTCTGTCTAGAAATCCCACGAGAATCGCTGAAGTAGATTTTAGATTAGGCAAATCTACCACTAACAATTTCTCTATTAAATTTTCTTTTTGTCCAAAGAACAATAAAACCGTGGTTAAAATTAGAGGAACACATTCTTTTACAGGTTTTATCATATATTATATGATTATTATAACATAAGACAATCATAGTTGCTCTCCGTGGACAAGACTGCGTACATCATATTATTCCAATAATTTTAAAAATCATAAAGAATAATTTGAACATACAGAGGATTAATTTCTGTAAGATTAATGGATTTCGAGAAAGTCTGATCCAGAAATAAAATGGGAACGACTTGTCTAAAAGCTGGGGCCAAAAGTAAAAACAACAATCATATATAAATTAATAATAATCATCAGATCTAGCAATTGCAATTACAAATAAACAGATAAAATAGGTGTAAGTGATACATGTCATAAGTATGTATATAGAGAGAGAGGAGGGGTGGGAGATCGGACCCGTTCGGCGAGGAAAGCGCCGGCGATGACGAAGGTGGCGTAGATGGATGTACGCCGCATGATCAGCCTGTACAGCCCATCTAACGGCCCTCCTTTTCCGCTTCTCCTAGCCGCTGACTCCATTCTCTCTCTCTCTCTCTCTCTCGGTTTCCGCTGCTGCTGCTTTGTATTTTGAATTTTCCAGAGATTTTAATAGAAATGCAAATGCAAATTTGGTTCTGGGAAAGTGAAGCGGGTCGGGTACCAATTCAATTAAATCCGCCGCCGATTCTCCACGTCAGAATTAACCCTAATGACTAAGGCCATTCAATACTTAATTATTGTCATCATTATTTTATAAGTATAAATTTATTGTTATTATTATTATTATTATTATAAATTATTTCACAAGGCATAAAACACAGCTTTTGTGTGTTCCTTAATCAAGTAACAGTCTCTCCTGATCCTTAAATTAAAAAATGTTCAAAAACCCACCTCCATGTATAAGAATATTGGATATTAGGTACCCACCAATGTAGATTATTAATGCAGCCTATTATATAATGAATCTTTATAAACCTATGTACTAAGAGCATTTGCATCATATTATCTATATGAATTCTTTCCTTATTTTAAGTAACGAAAAAATAGGTAATATTATTTTTTGGCATTGCTTCAGATTGCCTAGTGGTTACCTAAAATGGAGAATCTCTAAAGTGATTATCTAAATCTAAATAATCACTATTCATTACTTAAACATTTAAATTAATAATATATAAGTGAATAAAAAGATATGTAAAGATTGTAAAGTTATCCAAGGAGAATGTATTGTTACGCAACATAAACTTTTAGTTATGGATGTTTGCATTCAAATATAGCAGAAGAAAGGAGACCAATTTCAATAAACGAGGATTAAGTGGTGGAAGTTGAAGGGTATGGAGTTGATAGCCTTTGAAGACAAGATAGTTAAAAAAGCTGATTGGGAGGGCAAAATAGAAACAAATGCAATGTGGGAGAATATAATACAATTTGTAAAAAAGGTAGCTAAGAAAACACTTGGAGAATATAGAGGAAGAGCACCCCCTAGCAATGAATGTTGATGGTGGATCGAATTAGTGAAAGTAGCGATTAAAGCAAAACGGGAGAGTTACAGAGAACTCAAAAGTGTAAGGATGGTAAGCTTATAAGAGATACAAAGAAATAAAAAAGGAAGTAAAAAAAAATCATTCGGGATGCAAATTCTAAAGTTTACGTGGAATTTTTTAGAAAATTGGATACAAAAAAGGGAGAAAATAAGTTGTATAGAATTATAAGACTGAAATATAAGAAAGATAAGGATTAAATGGTGTAAGGTGTATAAAGAGTGAGAATGACAAAGTTTTGGTAAAAGATGATCATATTAAACAACGATGGAGAGATTATTTTGATAAACTCTTTAATGGTGATTGGTCGAGTAATCCAAGTAATATTACTATTTATTCAGAGGAGGTTAACCGCAACTTTATGTGAAGGATTAAAGAGTGTGAGGTTAAAGAGGCTTTAAGAAAAATGAATATGCACAAAACAATTAGACTGAATGACATCCCTATTAAGGTGTGAAAAGCTTTAGCTGATGTGGGGATAAAATATTTAACAACCCTATTTAACAAAATCTGGTATAATGGAAGGATACCCGATAAATTACTGTGACAACAAATGGAAAGATATAGAGTGAGGAAGAAAGACCTACATATTATTTTTATTGATTTGGAGAAGACTTATGATAAAGTTTTGAGAGAGTTTTTAGTTGACAAAAAAATTGGTTCCCTTTAAATATATAAATATAATTCAGGATATGTGTGAGGGCGCAATTACCAATTTCAAAACATATGGTAGCTTGTCGTCTGGCTTTGCTATTATAATAGGGTTGCATTAAGGTTTAACACTAAACCCTTTCTTGATCGCAATAGTAACGGATAAGCTGACGTGCACATCCAAACCAAAGTGACATGGTACATATGATTTGCTAATTATATAGTTTTGGTTGACGAGACTAGAGCGAACATAAATGATAAACTAGAATTATGAAGACATATATTAGAATCTCACATTTTTTAACTTAGTTGGTCAAAATCTGAATATATGGAGTGTTGTTTTAGTAGCAATGTAAAGTGGACCGAAATGTGGTTAATTTAGCTGGTGGTGGTACTAAGGGTGGCAACGAGTAAGGTTACTCGAGTGTATCTCGAGCTTGACTCGATAACTATTCGGTCTGAACTCGACTCGTGAACTAAACGAGTAGGGCATGAGTATGTTAGCATATTCTATTTGAATTTCTAGTCAAACTCGAGTAGTGAGCTACTCAACTTATTAGCTCACGAGTAACTCGAAGAATATGTATGCATGTCTGTGTGTATGTATAAGTTATACATAAATTTTTTTATTGGATACTACTAGTAAGATTTGACCCTTATTATTTAATAACATAAAAAATACTTTACCCTAAGTAATCAAATTTATTATTTCAGTATAATATATGAAATATATTTTAAAATAATTTATGGAGTATTTATCGAGTCTAGTCAAGCATTTGGTTCTCTTAATTGGGTTAATTTTAAGCACAAAAATGATATTCGAGTCAATTAGAGTAATACTCGATAAGAAAAATACTCGGCTCGATTAGAACAATACTCAGCTCGACTCGATTCATGCTTGATTAGAGTAATACTCGGCTCGATTCGACATGTACTAAGTCATTTGAACGATTCATACTTAATTAGAGAAATATTGGGCTCGACTCAACTCGTTTTTACCATTAGGTGGTACCAAAGACTGGTCATTTTCAATATTATTCAAAGTTGAACCAACTTTTGATCATTTATGCATTTTTGAATGCCTTTGTTATACTCAAACTTTAAAACAAGGCTGAGATAAATTTCAATCATGGGCTACAAAATGTAATTTCATTGGTAACCTCGCCTCTCATAAAGCATATCTTGTTCTTGATGTGACCTTCTACGAGAATATTTTTTGTTTTCATGAAGCATCACCAAAACCAATCGGGCCCAATCCTGTACTGCAACCTACCTATAATCATTGACCCACATTTATATGATAACCCATTTTTTACTTCTACCCCACATTCTACCCTAACTCCCACAACACAACCGGCCCACCTTATTGCTATTGGCCCAAATCTGTCTTTGGCCCACCTTCCTAAAAAATAAGTGGATCCTAACCCTAACCCACAATTACCGACCCATAATAAATCCCTTCCTAGTTGGGTCAACTCCCTTCGAAGCCCTACCGGTTCAACCGATTTTCACCCACCTGGCCTTCCTTCCTCATCCTGGGTTTTTTCACCTGGACCTACTCCATCCGACCCCACTTTCCCTTCGGCAACCATACAACCCCCATATCTGGCCATTATGCCTCCTCCATTTTCCACATCACTAACTGCATGACCTTCAACTACCAGCCTGCGTTGTATGGCAAAACACCCAAGTCTTTGATGTCCAACCCTCAATCCTGATTTATCAGCCCTCACTATTGCCAAGTCTGCATCCCTCAGTATGGTATATCCTATCTCTTATTTATCTTATTTTTTCCTGCTCACCTTGCTTTACTTACTGTTGTTAATTCTATTCTAAACCTTACTACCAATAGTGTTGCGGTGCAATATTCATATTGGCACGATGCCATGACTTCTAAACCTCGAGCCCTCGAAGTCAATCAGATGTGGTCTTTGGTCCCTTTACTGCCTGGTAAGAAATCCATTAGTTGCAATTAGGTCTATATGACTGAACTGCACACCGATGGATCTGTTGAATGATATAAAGCAAGGTTAGTAGCTAAAGGTTAAAATCAATTTGCTCTTGCTTCTTCATCGGAATTTATTAATTAGTATCCTTCGTATGAATTTTTGTGGTCTTATTTTTCCTTTTCTTTACTCATTAATAATAATTTGGAAACATTCTTTTCTTTCATTTTGATATTTTGACCCATTTGGTGGAGCTGAGCTTCAAGCTAGCTCGTGAGCTAACCTCAAATCGAGCTCGAACAATACTTGATTTATTTTCAATGGGAGTTTGAGATCATCTTGAGCACAACTCTTACACCCAAAAGCTTGGTCGATTTGCGACCACACCTTATGATTTTGTTGTTCCGTTATTGTTAGTGTCTACTTTTTAATTCCTATCCACTGAAATAGAATTGATGTACATACATTCATAACATTTTTACACTCCCTTTAAATATAGAGACTAGCTTTCTTATGTTGCCCAGACAATAGATTTTGGAACCTAATAACTTAGAAATGAAAATAAAAATAGAAAACTTGTAACAAGCAAAAGACATTGTGTGGTCAGGTAGGAAGAATGTCTGAACATTTGGTTCCCCAATATAAAGCCAAAATCATTAGCTACGACAGAAAAGCAAATTTCAGGTGCGAATAGTGGAAGTGTTTTCAAGATGGGAGAAAGATTTAGCATATACAACTATAGGAATGCATATAGAAACAAAAAATGTAAGGTATGATCATGTCAAATGTAGCAATTTCTCTTAGCATTTGTTATCCATGTTTTCGATGTGTCACTAGAAGGAATTGTTTCCGTCTCCTCTCTCTAAATAATTCAAATAGTTACAATACAATTGGATATATATTGACGAATATTCATTTTCAACTTTTTTTATCCTATAACCAAGCCTCATTTTCAAGAATTTAGGATCGATTAATGAATTACTCCAAGTAGATGAATTTTCAGGAGGTCAATAATCTTGGTAATATTTTTGCCAAATAAAGCTATTCTCAGATTCTAACATGAGGATTTCTAAGGAGGTCACCCATCTTTATGCTATTCTCACCCAATCACTCTTAACCAAGATTTTAAATATCGGTTGTGGCCGTTATAATGGTTGCAGTTGTGGTATAATAGTTTCGAGGTATAATAGCCGTAGCGTAACGGTCGCGGAAATCAGAGTTACGATTTTTTTTCAATTTTATTCAACTCTTCTAAATTTCATTGCCACGTTGTATTTATGTCATGAGATTACATTTTTAATAGTTTCATTGATTATGTATGCCTCTTGTCTTGGATTTCATAATAGTTTAGAAATAATTTTATTTTTCAATTGATTTAATACTTTTTTATTTGAATATTTTTCATATATTGGAGATTCGGGGTCATAACAGATCAAATATATTATTACTATACACCAAAAATTCTTCAAACACTTGCTAATGGTATAGAGAATATTTGTTTTGTTAATTTTTGCTCCAATTCGGTTTAAAACCATGCATTTTATTCGTTTTTTCCTAAAGCCACAGTATAACAAAATCAACCAAAACAACAGCAAAACTCCTCAAATTCTATAACAAACAATTTAAGCAATCAATTAATAATTCATTTATATAATCTCATCTAATTAAACAAATTCTAATAAGACATAATAATAAGCATAAGAATAGGAACTACCAATGGTATAACATTCATATAATTTAATAGTATAAATAAAAAATAATAGTATAACGGCCGTATAACAGCTATAACGGTTGTTATAACGACTATAACGGTCCATAACGGCCGAAATTGCGGTTACGGTTGTGATTTTTTTTGCAAATTTAATTCTCAGCGATATAACAGTTGGTTTCGGTTACGGCGTCCGCCGAAACCGTTAAATAATTGCGGCCGATTTTTAAAACCTAGCTCTTAACTTCAGAATTTTGATAAGATCTGACTATGTGTTGGTATGATTGCACCTACAAGGTTTGATTAGTTTTTCATAATCTATCTTGTATCTAGGCTTGGGATAATTATGAGAAATACATTGCCAGTAATAATTTTGGATACTAAGATTTCATGTGAAAATATGTGATGGAAGAACTGATCATTTTGGGTTGTTCTAATCCTTCCTGCATGTTGTAACGTTTTTAAAATACTAGTAAAATGCTCCTTGCAAGGTGTGAGGGTATATAAGAGAATTTTTTTGTTACGAGTAATTTGTAAATTTAGCTTGAGAGTTATATGATAATAAATTGATTACATTATAAAAATATAAAAAAGTTATGTTTAATTTTATAATTATTGCACAAGTTAAACACTTTCTCGATAAAATGAAAATTTCTCTGGGTTTCCGCGATGCAATAACTTTTTATATAATTTGTTTTGTTTATGATATATTTATATTTTGTATATATTGTATGTGGAATTATTTTTAAGTAAATATGGGAGACCAAATCTCCCAAATCTCCCATGTTTATGACATATTCATATGTGAGATTTTTTTTTAATAAATATGACAGACCAGATTTGAAATTTCCCATGTTTATAAAACTTAGGGATCGTCACTATTACATTCAAAACTACTCATACCAAATAGAATTTTAGCTAAAATTATGGAAATCATTAGTGTGGTAATGTTTGAAATTCCAAGAAAGGAAGCAAAAGGCATCTCTCTTCTTGTGTGGTTACAAATTTCTAAATAGATATATTAATCACGTGACACATAAAAAAAACTAATAATATTGTTATAAATGAATAATGTCTTTTCTATATGTAAGTAATTTTTCTCTTAAGTATTAATAAATGAATTGATGTAGATATGAATTTCTTATATATTTGTAGGTATAAATTTATATATTAGATATTAGCATTTACCCAAATCAAGCTATGTATTATAGCTGGCCAACAATATGGCGAGAATAGATCTACGAGTTTATTAAGGAGGGTCATAGTAATTTTATAATTTTTTCGAATCAAAATTTTTGGCATAAAATTTTTTATTTATAATTTAATTCTAAATTTACAATATAAATTTCTTTTTACTTATTTTTAACGACTCCCAGAAACTCCATACTTATATGCTTTGGGTTGGCCTATTATTGCTTCCACAATGTTGCCATCGTCGGCTGACCCAAATTCTATATACATATATAATGTTTAAACTACGACCAGTCCTAAAATTTCGATTTTTAGAGTTGATTTATAAATATTTGGATTAGGCACTGAGACAAAAATACTTCATCCGCCACCACCTTGTAGTGTCATTTTTATACTGGAAAATTTGGGTGCAATGTAAAAGAACAATTTAATGTAAAATTCAAAAATGATAATAAAAAAAGATTATAAGCTACATACGAATCTCTTTACTTTTCAAATAACTAATAGCTAGAAGATGCTAAAAGTTACATTGTTCTTGTTTTTTTTTTCTTAGTCATATATTTCACCACTTCTCAAATACTTCTAATACAAACGAGAATTATATATAATTTCATCATTTAATTTCCTTAAATATATGGGCTATAATTTAAAACAACACATAGGATAAGTCCCAGCCTTGAGAATTTGATTGAAAAGCCTTGGCAAATTTATTGAAAGTTCCAAACACACGCACACACACATCACAAAAAACAAAAAAACAAAAGGGGAGAGGCTATTAATAATGGACCTCTTTACAAGCAAGGAAAGAACACAATTACCTAAATGTTGTACATCACAATCATAAAATCAATTTCCGCCACTATTTCGTAAATCTTTTTCTGGATTAAATTTACAATATGCCAAACGGCTCCTTGTATATCCCCCTTGATTCTAGAATTATCTTGCCGGCTTTCCTTTTTCTTTTCCTCTTGGGCAAAATAAATCTTTATCATTTTTCTGAAAAATAAGGAAGAAAATCAAAGAGTAAGAGCAAAAACAGATAACGTTCCTGTGATTTTATATATGTGTGTAATATGAGGCTTAACGTATGTGCAATGTCGTGCCGGATCCAAAATTATTGGCTATTCTTTTATTATAACTTTAAAGATGAAAATTTAGGGGGATCTGATATTACATATTAGGATATTTAAATTTTACATACGTAATCTATGAATATTTTGAGGATAAATCATTTTATTATCTCTTTCAGTCCAGCAAATATATGATAGGGGGGCCGATACATAATCTATTTCATATCATGATTTCTTAAAAAGGATGCTCAGGTTGTTATAAAATGCAAACAAATCATGTGCAGCTTTTCCCCTTCTACTATAAAAATGTATCCTTTTTACTTAAAATTTTTTTTACAAATTTCCCGTTTCCTAAGAATTTCTTTTTAACTGATTAGAAGAGTGTGAAAAAGAGACATACATTGGTATGTTTTGGATTTATCACTTTTGAACTCCGAATAAAAACAATCAAACTAGTTATTATTGCCCCTTTGAAATAAAATTTGTTAAGTGTCGCACTCATATAAATCTCATGAATGGCAATACTAAAAATAAAGGTCCAATAAATCTTTTTAAAACAAAAGTTCATATGATACTAGTTGGGACCTTTATGATTTCTTTTAATATAAAGAATTAAATAAAGTTAGATTAATTTTTCCAAAATCGAAAGATTTTAACAAAACTAGAATAAAACAGAAGCGCAAAATATACATTCGAATACAGGTGTTTATGTGTGTCATTTTTAATCTTAAATGTGACTGTTTTTCAAATTAGGATCATCGCAATATGCATTTTGCAACCCAATTACACCAAACCGAACCATCGTATGTTGTTTAGATTGGCTTAGGTTTAATTTTATATCTAGTATTAATCGAGCCATCTAAACGGCTTAAAATGGTGGTTTTGATTTTCATTTTTTATGTTCAACCTCCCAACCCAACCCGACCGAGAACACCCTATGAATGTAGTACTCAAAATATTTAAATAGTTTCAAACTAATTGACCGAAAAAGTACTGGAAGATTTAATTTTATATCTTGTCTTAACCGGGCCATCCAAACGACTTTAAATGGTAGTTTTGATTTTTATCTTCTCTGCAAAACTACCCAATCCAACTCGTAAACATCTTGTGTAAAGTAATATTCAAAATAATTAAAGGGTCTCAAATTAATTGACCAAAAAAGGGATGCAAGATCATAACCATACCACATGATCTCTTGCAGTGGAGAATTGCTTCATATATCGAATTTTCAACACTCCGATCACCCGCAGAATTAAATTGCGGCAAAAAATGGCTCCAACTCTTAGATTTCCTCAAATTTCTCTCAAAATCATCATTTTCATATCCTTTCTCTACAATTATATCAAACCAATGATCACCCACAAAAATATCCCTTCCATGGGGTGGAGATGCTTGTGGAGAATTATCCAAACTACTTATTTCCCGCAATTTTCTATCGAAATCATCCACTTTGACTCCTTCTCTCGAGCACCCAAGTTTCGAGCACATGAGCTTGAGCAATTCAAGATACTTTGTGATCACCTTCTTCGACGATTTTCTCCATTTTATGAGGAAATTATGATGAACATTATCATTTTGTATCCGGGCTCTTGAGGAAATTGGAGATACCGGTGGCGAGGATTTCAAATCCTCTCTAACTGATGCATCGCGATATATAGGAAGGATTTTACCATTCGAGAAAATTTCGTTGGCATGTATAAGATTGGGAGAAAAATTGGAGGAGTGAAAATTAAAATTTGGATTTTGAGGTTCTTCAATAAACCTCTTTGATTTTCCTATTTTCCAACTAGAATCATCTGAGGTGTCTTCATCATAAAGATATAGAGATGTTCTTATGGGATCATCTTGATCATCAATAGAAAATCTTGGGTTTTTTAACCAACTATGAGAGAAGCTTTCAATTGCAAGAGAGCTTGAAGTTTCCATGAAAAATTATGAGCAATAATGGGAATGGAAAAAGATACAAAGAAGAAAATTTATTTTATACTCGCAATACAGAAGATATTATGAGTTAATTAAATATACCATGAAAATAGTTCAAAAAATGTGTGGGACTAAGGTGTCACATCTGAAAATTGTCAAGATTTTACAAGAAAATGAGTTGATTATAATTTGACAATATTTGTAAATTATTTTTCGTGTACTTTACTCCTTGTCTCACCTGATTGCCCAAACTTTTGGCTTTGCACAGTAAAATCTGCCGACGTTTTGAACATAAGAGATACCTACTCCGTCCATTTAAAAGTAGTGTAATTTCTTTTACGATGTCAAAAAGTTATTGCATTATATTATTTTGGATATGTGTAATAATTATGGTTGGGAGCCCAAATGCAATTGCCCTTGTTGAGCAATATGCTGCAAAAAAATCAATTTCAATAAGATTGTTTTTATATTTTGTATAATCTGATGAGACAACGTAAACAATAATTAGAATACAATAACAAAAAATGCAATCAATATTGAAGAGTGTATACCTGAACAAGATTCGGATATATGCTCCCC